>JAAAWM010010775.1:0-50729 GCA_036873465.1 Thinopyrum obtusiflorum | reverse complement strand
GCGCATGCCGGTGCCCGCCTGCTCCGGCCAACAATTTCTCGCCCATCACCGCCATGTCGCCGCCATCCCTATGCCATGAAGCCGAAGGCTCGCCCACTCACGTCGTCTGCAGTCCCTCCTCGCGATGCCACCGCGCTGCCAAGCACGCAAGCAGCTGGTGGAGCTGCGTCTATGCACGCAGCGTACGAAGAGGAGGACGAGCGCGTGCTCCAGCACGCCGGCGAGGAGGAACTAGCATGTCATTGTCGTCCGCCCGCGCGGAGGAGGCACGCATGGTGGCTGTCGCGGCGGAAGCCGGTCGCGCGCACGTCGAGCCCGCAAACCGGGTGCAGATGCGGAATCTACCTTCGAGACCTTGAATGCCACGTGGATCCTGCAATCTAAAGGAGCAATTTGGGTCAGTCAACTCTTGTGAGCCATTTGATGCAACATGGATGGCTAGAAGGGCTTCTTCAACCTCCGAAATTGATGCACGGTTCATCTTCTCAGCCCGCCACACGCCTAACCGCCTGCCGCCGCCGCCGTGCCCTCCACTGAACCGCCTACCACCACCATGCTCCCCCCACCCCCGCCATCCGTTTAACCCCGGGCACGATCCATTTTTTTCCGGTGAACTGCATTCCACACCCAACACTCATTCGATAGATCATGGGCACCCTGCCACCCTAATATAGATACTGGGGTAGCTTTTCTGCCGTCTTCTTCCTTCGCTCCATCGAACTTCTTTCACAAATCGACTGACCCAAATTATACTACTAGTACGAACATATTAAGTACAGTAGGAACACAAAGATATGAGCAGTAGTACCAACTGCAAGAAGGGGCCAAATTATACTACTAGTACGAACGTATTAAGTACAGTAGGAACATGAAGATACGAGCAGTAGTACCAACTGCAAGAAGAAGAGTAGTAAGACATAGTACTAGTACCACTGTACGTACTAAAGAGTTCAAATAACGAGAAAGAACATAAATATAGTTCTGCTGGGGCCTCAGCACAACACACCCTTGAAAATAAACGAAGCAACTAGTCCGCTTGACACTGCAGTAGAACCAGCATGGGCGACGGCACTGCCACCTACTCGGAGTCCGAGTCCACGTCCTCGACTTCGTCCTCGTCCCTCTTCCTCTTCATCTTCGCCGACGCTTCTTTTCTTGAACCGAACACTGGGCTCTGCTTCTTCATCCAACCCTTGTAGATATTTAAACAAAGGTAGGCATCCATTGCTGCGTATAGGATGTGATCTTCATCTAATGTCTTCGACTCCCATGCATGATGAAACTCGTGGTGAGGTTTCTTCAGTTTAGCGTACGAAGGATCAATCATGGCTGCTGCCAGGGTTAGCATTGAAGGCTGAGAGGAGGAGACCGGGCTTGCCTTCTGGAGATCGAAGGGCTGGCCTACAATGAGGCCTATCCGACCCAGGACATCCCTGTCGTTCCTAAAGTCTGCATTAACGAATTTCACTCTTTCGTCCTTGAGGAAGTTCTTAAAATCCTGGCACTCAACGTCGGCATGGCATACGTGGTAGACCAAGCACACGTTATGTACGCAAACCTGGATCACGGCGGGCTTCTTTTTCTCTGCCTCCTTTAGAATCTTTTCTCTTTGCAGGACCCCCCCCCCCCCCCCCCCCCCCCCCCCCCCCCCCGGCTCACAAGTGTCGACTGACCCAAATTGCTCCTTCAGATTGCAGGATCCACGTGGCATTCAAGGTTTCGAAGGTAGATTACGCGTCCGCACCCAGTCTGCGGGCTCGACGCGCGCGCGGCCGGCTTCCGCCGCGACAGCCACCATGCGTGCCTCCTCCGCACGGGCGGAGACGACAATGACATGCTAGTTCCTCCTCGCTGGCGTGCTGGAGCACATGTTGGTCCTCCTCTTTGTACGCTGCGTGCATAGACACGGCTCCACCAGCTGCTCGCGTGCTTGGCAGCGCGGCGACATCACGAGGAGGGACTACAGACGACGTGAGCGGGCGAGCCTTCAGCTTCATGGCAAAGGGATTGCGGCGACACATCGGTGATGGGTGAGAAATTTTTGGCCGGAGTAGGCGGGTGCCGGCATGCGCAACGGCGGTGGCGGCATATTGATGAGTGCGCATATGGGAGCTTAGTTTAGTTTTATGTAGGGTTGGTCAAACTTAAAAGAAAACCGTACTAGTACACGTAAACATTAGACTTAGGCAGCGCTTTTATTAGTTACCACAACCACGATACGGAATCCTGTGGAATTGTGTAAACCACGGCCGCGCGGTCGATCGAACGGTGCGTCACCGTGTCGCGCTCGAAGGACATCCATCGAACCTTTTTGTGTGTGTGTCAAAACAATCCCCGAATATTACTCAACTTTTTTTCCTGGAAAAGTTCTTGACGCTACAATATTTCCATATATTTGAATTTAGCTCCAGTTCGTGTTTATTTGGATTTGGACGTTTTAGGTGCGCCCTAGTTTTTTTAATACTGATTTTGTGTGTGTGACTGAGAGAGAACATGTGTATGTGTCCATATGTGTGTTGTGGCGGAATGGCAATGTGGAGACGGTGTGCGTGTGATAGAGACATAGAGAGGTGTGAATGTGCCCCCCCCCCCCCCCCCCCCCCCCCCCCCCCCCCCCCCCCCCCCCCCCCCCCCCCCCCCCCCCCCCCCCCCCCCCCCCCCCCCCCCCCCCCCCCCCCCCCCCCCCCCCCCCCCCCCCCCCCCCCCCCCCCCCCCCCCCCCCCCCCCCCCCCCCCCCCCCCCCCCCCCCCCCCCCCCCCCCCCCCCCCCCCCCCCCCCCCCCCCCCCCCCCCCCCCCCCCCCCCCCCCCCCCCCCCCCCCCCCCCCCCCCCCCCCCCCCCCCCCCCCCCCCCCCCCCCCCCCCCCCCCCCCCCCCCCCCCCCCCCCCCCCCCCCCCCCCCCCCCCCCCCCCCCCCCCCCCCCCCCCCCCCCCCCCCCCCCCCCCCCCCCCCCCCCCCCCCCCCCCCCCCCCCCCCCCCCCCCCCCCCCCCCCCCCCCCCCCCCCCCCCCCCCCCCCCCCCCCCCCCCCCCCCCCCCCCCCCCCCCCCCCCCCCCCCCCCCCCCCCCCCCCCCCCCCCCCCCCCCCCCCCCCCCCCCCCCCCCCCCCCCCCCCCCCCCCCCCCCCCCCCCCCCCCCCCCCCCCCCCCCCCCCCCCCCCCCCCCCCCCCCCCCCCCCCCCCCCCCCCCCCCCCCCCCCCCCCCCCCCCCCCCCCCCCCCCCCCCCCCCCCCCCCCCCCCCCCCCCCCCCCCCCCCCCCCCCGTTCTTAAAATCCTGGCACTCAACGTCGGCATGGCATATGTGGTAGACCAAGAAAATGTTATGTACGCAATCCTGGATCACGGCGGGCTTCTTCCTCTCTTCATCCTTTAGATCCTTCTCTCGTCCTAGGATTGTGGTGTACTCAACATCTAGCCCAGCGACCCACTCATCCGTTGAACTGTTGAACATGCATAGGAAGCGAGCAAGCCATGCTTTCACCGTCGCAGATCCACGTGTGTAGATGACGATGAACTGATCGCTGGTGATGGCTCTAACCTGGTACTCAACGGCAACCATGGAGATTTGGGAAGCCATGGATTTTGGAGGAGGGTTTGAAAAGTGCTGCCTAAGTCTAATGTTTACGTGTACTAGTAAGGTTTTCTTTTAAGTTTGAACAACCTCATATAAAACTAAAGTAAGCTCCCATACGCGCACTCATCAATATGCCGCCGCCACCGTTGCGCATGCCGGCGCCCACCTGCTCCGGCCAACAATTTCTCGCCCATCACCGCCGTGTCGCCGCCATCCCTGTGCCATGAAGCCGAAGGCTCGCCCGCTCACATCGTCTGCAGTTCCTCTTCGCCATGCCGTCGCGCTGCCAAGCACGCGAGCAGCTGGTGGAGCCGCGTCTATGCACGCAGCGTTCGAAGAGTAGGACGAGCGCGTGCTCCAGCACGCCCGCGAGGAGGAACTAGCGTGTCATTGTCGTCTCCGCCCGCGTGGAGGAGACGCGCATGGTGGCTGTCGCGGCAGAAGACGGTCGCGCGCACGTCGAGCCCGCAAACCGGGTGTGGACGCGGAATCTACCTTCGAGACCTTGAATGCCACGTGGATCCTGCAATCCGAAGGAGCAATTTGGGTCAGTCGACTCATGTGAGCCTTTTGATGCAACATGGATGGCTAGAAGGGCTTCTTCCACCTCTTCTGCCGTCTTCTTCCTTCGCTCCGTCGAACTTCTTTCACAAATCGGCTGACCCAAATTATACTACTAGTATGAACGTATTAAGTACAGTGGGAACACGAAGGTACGAGCAGTAGTACCAACTGAAAGAAGAACAGTAGTAAGACATAGTACTAGTACTACTCTACATACTAAACAGTTCAAATAACGAGAAAGAACATAAACATAGTTCTGCCAGGGCCTCAACACAACACACCCTTGAAAATAAACTAAGCAACTAGCCAGCTTGACACTGCAGTAGAACCAGCATGAGCGACGGCACTGCCACCTACTCGGCCCCCCCCCCCCCCCCCCCCCCCCCCCCCCCCCCCCCCCCCCCCCCCCCCCCCCCCCCCCCCCCCCCCCCCCCCCCCCCCCCCCCCCCCCCCCCCCCCCCCCCCCCCCCCCCCCCCCCCCCCCCCCCCCCCCCCCCCCCCCCCCCCCCCCCCCCCCCCCCCCCCCCCCCCCCCCCCCCCCCCCCCCCCCCCCCCCCCCCCCCCCCCCCCCCCCCCCCCCCCCCCCCCCCCCCCCCCCCCCCCCCCCCCCCCCCCCCCCCCCCCCCCCCCCCCCCCCCCCCCCCCCCCCCCCCCCCCCCCCCCCCCCCCCCCCCCCCCCCCCCCCCCCCCCCCCCCCCCCCCCCCCCCCCCCCCCCCCCCCCCCCCCCCCCCCCCCCCCCCCCCCCCCCCCCCCCCCCCCCCCCCCCCCCCCCCCCCCCCCCCCCCCCCCCCCCCCCCCCCCCCCCCCCCCCCCCCCCCCCCCCCCCCCCCCCCCCCCCCCCCCCCCCCCCCCCCCCCCCCCCCCCCCCCCCCCCCCCCCCCCCCCCCCCCCCCCCCCCCCCCCCCCCCCCCCCCCCCCCCCCCCCCCCCCCCCCCCCCCCCCCCCCCCCCCCCCCCCCCCCCCCCCCCCCCCCCCCCCCCCCCCCCCCCCCCCCCCCCCCCCCCCCCCCCCCCCCCCCCCCCCCCCCCCCCCCCCCCCCCCCCCCCCCCCCCCCCCCCCCCCCCCCCCCCCCCCCCCCCCCCCCCCCCCCCCCCCCCCCCCCCCCCCCCCCCCCCCCCCCCCCCCCCCCCCCCCCCCCCCCCCCCCCCCCCCCCCCCCCCCCCCCCCCCCCCCCCCCCCCCCCCCCCCCCCCCCCCCCCCCCCCCCCCCCCCCCCCCCCCCCCCCCCCCCCCCCCCCCCCCCCCCCCCCCCCCCCCCCCCCCCCCCCCCCCCCCCCCCCCCCCCCCCCCCCCCCCCCCCCCCCCCCCCCCCCCCCCCCCCCCCCCCCCCCCCCCCCCCCCCCCCCCCCCCCCCCCCCCCCCCCCCCCCCCCCCCCCCCCCCCCCCCCCCCCCCCCCCCCCCCCCCCCCCCCCCCCCCCCCCCCCCCCCCCCCCCCCCCCCCCCCCCCCCCCCCCCCCCCCCCCCCCCCCCCCCCCCCCCCCCCCCCCCCCCCCCCCCCCCCCCCCCCCCCCCCCCCCCCCCCCCCCCCCCCCCCCCCCCCCCCCCCCCCCCCCCCCCCCCCCCCCCCCCCCCCCCCCCCCCCCCCCCCCCCCCCCCCCCCCCCCCCCCCCCCCCCCCCCCCCCCCCCCCCCCCCCCCCCCCCCCCCCCCCCCCCCCCCCCCCCCCCCCCCCCCCCCCCCCCCCCCCCCCCCCCCCCCCCCCCCCCCCCCCCCCCCCCCCCCCCCCCCCCCCCCCCCCCCCCCCCCCCCCCCCCCCCCCCCCCCCCCCCCCCCCCCCCCCCCCCCCCCCCCCCCCCCCCCCCCCCCCCCCCCCCCCCCCCCCCCCCCCCCCCCCCCCCCCCCCCCCCCCCCCCCCCCCCCCCCCCCCCCCCCCCCCCCCCCCCCCCCCCCCCCCCCCCCCCCCCCCCCCCCCCCCCCCCCCCCCCCCCCCCCCCCCCCCCCCCCCCCCCCCCCCCCCCCCCCCCCCCCCCCCCCCCCCCCCCCCCCCCCCCCCCCCCCCCCCCCCCCCCCCCCCCCCCCCCCCCCCACTCTCCCCTCTCTTTGCTATGCATCACCATGATCTTGCGTGTGCATAAGAATTTTTTTAAATTCCTACGTTCCCCAACACTTATAGCCAACCTGGTTGTAGTATGAGTGACTAAGTGATGACTATGTATGACATGCCAACATCAGATAGCCTAACGCACCGTGTTAAATATCCAAGGGCGCGACCGCGCGAGCCCCCCCCCCCCCCCCCCCCCCCCCCCCCCCCCCCCCCCCCCCCCCCCCCCCCCCCCCCCCCCCCCCCCCCCCCCCCCCCCCCCCCCCCCCCCCCCCCCCTCCAGGATAGGATATTCACCCATAGGTCTAGAATCACGCCATGCAACCATTTGATCTCAGATCCAAGGGCTCTCAGAAGCCCGTATCATGGGAGAATGGAAAGCCACTACCCTGTCGTTCGCACGCTGGCAGTTTTCTCCTACTTGTCCCCGCACATCCTTTAATACTACGACGGTTCGCTCCTAGTCGTCCTGTCCATTCATATTACGGCAGTTCCACTAATCCTAACCCTCCTCCCAAATCCATGGCGTCCCAAATCTCCACGATCGGCGGTGAGTACAAGGTTAGAACCATCACCGACGATGAGTTCGACGCCATCTACACCCGTTCTTCCACGACGGTGAGAGGATGCCTTTCTCGCTTCAGACGCATGTTCGAAAACTCAGATGATGAGTGGGTCGCTGGGCTAGATGTTGAGTACACCATAGTCCTGGGACCAGAGAAGGATCTAAACGATGAAGAGAGGAAGAAGCCCACCATGATCCAGGTTTGCGTACATAATGTTTGCTTGGTCTACCACATATGCCATGCCGACATTGAGTGCCATGATTTTAGGAACTTCCTCAAGGACAAAACAGTGAAATTCATTACTGTAGACTTTAAGAATGACAGGGATGTCCTGCGTCGGATAGGTCTCGTTGTAGGCAACCCCTTCGACCTCCAGAAGAATCAGCTGGTGTCCTCTCGTCAGCCTTCAATGCTGACCCTGCCAGGAGCCATGGTTCATCCTTCGTATGGTAAACAGTAGAAACCTCCATACACATTTCATCGTCATGCATGGCAGCGGAATGTACTAGATATATACCACATCCACTACGCTGCAATGGATGCCCCCCCCCCCCCCCCCCCCCCCCCCCCCCCCCCCCCCCCCCCCCCCCCCCCCCCCCCCCCCCCCCCCCCCCCCCCCCCCCCCCCCCCCCCCCCCCCCCCCCCCCCCCCCCCCCCCCCCCCCCCCCCCCCCCCCCCCCCCCCCCCCCCCCCCCCCCCCCCCCCCCCCCCCCCCCCCCCCCCCCCCCCCCCCCCCCCCCCCCCCCCCCCCCCCCCCCCCCCCCCCCCCCCCCCCCCCCCCCCCCCCCCCCCCCCCCCCCCCCCCCCCCCCCCCCCCCCCCCCCCCCCCCCCCCCCCCCCCCCCCCCCCCCCCCCCCCCCCCCCCCCCCCCCCCCCCCCCCCCCCCCCCCCCCCCCCCCCCCCCCCCCCCCCCCCCCCCCCCCCCCCCCCCCCCCCCCCCCCCCCCCCCCCCCCCCCCCCCCCCCCCCCCCCCCCCCCCCCCCCCCCCCCCCCCCCCCCCCCCCCCCCCCCCCCCCCCCCCCCCCCCCCCCCCCCCCCCCCCCCCCCCCCCCCCCCCCCCCCCCCCCCCCCCCCCCCCCCCCCCCCCCCCCCCCCCCCCCCCCCCCCCCCCCCCCCCCCCCCCCCCCCCCCCCCCCCCCCCCCCCCCCCCCCCCCCCCCCCCCCCCCCCCCCCCCCCCCCCCCCCCCCCCCCCCCCCCCCCCCCCCCCCCCCCCCCCCCCCCCCCCCCCCCCCCCCCCCCCCCCCCCCCCCCCCCCCCCCCCCCCCCCCCCCCCCCCCCCCCCCCCCCCCCCCCCCCCCCCCCCCCCCCCCCCCCCCCCCCCCCCCCCCCCCCCCCCCCCCCCCCCCCCCCCCCCCCCCCCCCCCCCCCCCCCCCCCCCCCCCCCCCCCCCCCCCCCCCCCCCCCCCCCCCCCCCCCCCCCCCCCCCCCCCCCCCCCCCCCCCCCCCCCCCCCCCCCCCCCCCCCCCCCCCCCCCCCCCCCCCCCCCCCCCCCCCCCCCCCCCCCCCCCCCCCCCCCCCCCCCCCCCCCCCCCCCCCCCCCCCCCCCCCCCCCCCCCCCCCCCCCCCCCCCCCCCCCCCCCCCCCCCCCCCCCCCCCCCCCCCCCCCCCCCCCCCCCCCCCCCCCCCCCCCCCCCCCCCCCCCCCCCCCCCCCCCCCCCCCCCCCCCCCCCCCCCCCCCCCCCCCCCCCCCCCCCCCCCCCCCCCCCCCCCCCCCCCCCCCCCCCCCCCCCCCCCCCCCCCCCCCCCCCCCCCCCCCCCCCCCCCCCCCCCCCCCCCCCCCCCCCCCCCCCCCCCCCCCCCCCCCCCCCCCCCCCCCCCCCCCCCCCCCCCCCCCCCCCCCCCCCCCCCCCCCCCCCCCCCCCCCCCCCCCCCCCCCCCCCCCCCCCCCCCCCCCCCCCCCCCCCCCCCCCCCCCCCCCCCCCCCCCCCCCCCCCCCCCCCCCCCCCCCCCCCCCCCCCCCCCCCCCCCCCCCCCCCCCCCCCCCCCCCCCCCCCCCCCCCCCCCCCCCCCCCCCCCCCCCCCCCCCCCCCCCCCCCCCCCCCCCCCCCCCCCCCCCCCCCCCCCCCCCCCCCCCCCCCCCCCCCCCCCCCCCCCCCCCCCCCCCCCCCCCCCCCCCCCCCCCCCCCCCCCCCCCCCCCCCCCCCCCCCCCCCCCCCCCCCCCCCCCCCCCCCCCCCCCCCCCCCCCCCCCCCCCCCCCCCCCCCCCCCCCCCCCCCCCCCCCCCCCCCCCCCCCCCCCCCCCCCCCCCCCCCCCCCCCCCCCCCCCCCCCCCCCCCCCCCCCCCCCCCCCCCCCCCCCCCCCCCCCCCCCCCCCCCCCCCCCCCCCCCCCCCCCCCCCCCCCCCCCCCCCCCCCCCCCCCCCCCCCCCCCCCCCCCCCCCCCCCCCCCCCCCCCCCCCCCCCCCCCCCCCCCCCCCCCCCCCCCCCCTCCACTACAGATCCTTTTTTTAAAGTGCCTCCACTACAAATCGGCTTCTCCCTCCAAGAAAATCGATGATGAGTGCGGCGGTAGGGTTTGTAGGAGTACTACGGCGTGCGGGGCCACATCGTAGTAAACGGGTTTGAGTTGACGCCTTAAATATGTGTGGGCCACTTGGTTTTACGAGAATGAGGCAGCATTTTGGGTTTGAGGACCAGTGGAGATATAGTATGTACAAAAAATTGTGGACGTAGGTTTGACCGAAAGGCAATGATGCATGGGCCCTGCATTTTGATATACCCGAGGCTGCGTGAAATTTGCTACTCTAGTCAAAACTAGTAAGGCACACATGTATTGTACGCATGAGATTTCGAAACCAAATTATGAATAAATACACACTATAGCATGTAAAGCTTTGAGTCATATATGGATGATGTAGATGTTCGTTTAGTTCTTATAGTTCATCTCATTCAAAATCAATTAGTTTTATAAAAATGTTAAGATTCATGGGGTTGTGCATTGTAAATCATAAAGTAAAAAACAAATAATGGCAATTCATTTAGAAAAAAATAATCAATTATGATACAAAAGATTGTAGAACAAAGGAGAAGTGCTTGTGTTTTGAGGTTTGTGCATTATGCTTAAGTTCAACCATGGAGTCTTCTCCCCCCCCCCCCCCCCCCCCCCCCCCCCCCCCCCCCCCCCCCCCCCCCCCCCCCCCTTTCCTATCTCTGCACTGTCGGGTTAGCTTCATCCAACGACCATCTTTCAAAGTTATTGGCACACTATATAGTTCTTGTGCCATAGTTGCATGTTTTGGAAAAAAGCTACTAGTGGGTTGTACTATCTATTTAGGAATAGAAGATGTATACATGGAAGTTGTAGGGAAAGAGATGACATGGAGCATCTCAATTCCTATGAGTAGGGATTGGAAAAGAGGTGTCATTTGGTTCACATCATAGGAACTTTCTATTGAATCTAGAGATGACATGTATCTCAATTCCTATGAGGAGGGATTAGAAAAGAGATGTAATTTGGTTCATATCATAGGAACTTTTCTATTGAATATACGCTAATGTTTATTTTCCTTTGAAATTAAGGGAGTATAGGAATCCATTCATATGAACCAAGTGGCTCTAAAGCTATAGAAATGATATCATGTTTATTTCCTTTGAAACGTGGAGTATATGAATCTATTCCTATGAACCAATTGGCTCTAAAGGAAAAAAATCCTATAAAAATCATATCATATAGATTTCCTATGATATTCCTCGACACTAAAGGATGCTTGAAATTGCTGCGGGTGATACGATGGTCTTTCTTTGTAGACTCCTCACCCATCTTTATAGTTACCTCTCGAAGATGAATGAAATGATATATACATGGTATTCTACATGTGCAATTTGGTACATGAAAACTCGTTAAAAGTTTACGAGGTTCGAATTTTCAATAAAGCTATATGCACTGCATTTCGGAACGGAGGGAGCATACGGCAGTTGCTAACACTCACGTGGAAGATTTGTGTGTAGGAGGAGTGGCTGTTCTGTTAAATGACGTGGCAAAACTGACACTGTCGGATACCGATCTAACGGTTCTTATGGCATTCGTCAGGAAAAGGCTTGTGGCGAACGTTTGTTGGATAATGATTTACAGACACATGCATTGCATTGATACGTGCCCCCCTCTCTCTCACGCACACGCACCCTCACGAGTCACGACTCTCCCGAGTCCTCTCGCAGACTCGCACGTCGCACCCACCGTCTATCTGCAGGTAGACGTCACGCACATATGTGCTCTTCACACCCTACCCTCAGAACTTCTAAAAAACAAAAGATGGCGCACACATTTTATTTTAGCTCACACGTCACACACTTATACTATTACTCTTGCGGCGAACGTTCTTTGGGCATAGTATATTGTACTCTCACAAAGAGAAGCGGTGCACGCACGCACTAGTTCTCTCACACCCACTCGCAGGTACACATAGGAGCGCATTTTTTGACGCTAGTACAACAAAATCACTCCACTATATATAAAAGTAGGAGCCTTAGTGCTTGCTTTACTAGGGTTACTCTCCTTCACTCTCTCATGCTCTCCAGATCTAAGCAACACATAGGTGGCCACACTCTCTCTCAGCTCACGGCTGGTCACAAATCCGGCCGAACAACCTCGACCGGGGAAGGGGTGTAGGTGCATCGTTCATGCTATCGTCGGTGGCGAGGGAGGAGACCAATGGCTGCCCACGCGTCCCGATCAGCGGCCGTGTCATTCTCTCCAAGAGAGCGCCGGCTCGGGAGGGCCTCCGACCCCTTCTTCCTCCCTGCGGTATTGTGGCCAAGATGCAGCCTCCCGACGCTGTCTTTGCCACATGCCGACAACCCTTAGGTATATATTCCTTCGAAACCTTCCTTGCTCTACTGCCCCAGCTCCCTTCGTGTGGATCCTTTTTTACTTCCGTCCGCTGTTCCAAAGCCACCTAGATTTCTACTATTATTAGAAGTAAAGCTAGCTCATACAGTCTGACTCAAAGCATTGGTTCAAACAGGGAAGAAAGTGGGAAAGTTGTAGCATAAATCTAGGACTTGGTTCTAAGATGAAACGGGGGAAAGTAGTAATATCTATCACTATTTAAATAACCGTATTTCGTATTTGCGCGAACAGGGATGTCTGTCTCCATATTGTTTCGAGATGTCTGTCTCCATATCGTTTCTATCCGCGCAATCAAAAGCACACACCTCAGTTTTAGTACAACTGCGCAAAATGAGATGGCTATCCCTCGTTGCCGTCGTCTAACCTCCTGTCTTCAAGGTATCCCTACATTGGTAGTAACTAAGGTAGAATGACCAACGCAATCTAAAAGAAGCTAATTCGTACGTTTTACTTCCTGATTGCAGTGCAGGGATGAGCGAAAACAACTGCATCCTAGTCCAGAATGCACTTTCTACATGTTCATCCATGGACCGAGGACTAGCTGGCACGACTGCACGGTGGTTTTTTGGACAGGTGCGCGGACAAGAGGCATTGTGGTCTACTTATTTCTGCAAATAGCAGTGCTTAAATTTAGTGGAATGCACAAGCATTTCACCCCCCCCCCCCCCCCCCCCCCCCCCCCCCCCCCCCCCCCCCCCCCCCCCCCCCCCCCCCCCCCCCCCCCCCCCCCCCCCCCCCCCCCCCCCCCCCCCCCCCCCCCCCCCCCCCCCCCCCCCCCCCCCCCCCCCCCCCCCCCCCCCCCCCCCCCCCCCCCCCCCCCCCCCCCCCCCCCCCCCCCCCCCCCCCCCCCCCCCCCCCCCCCCCCCCCCCCCCCCCCCCCCCCCCCCCCCCCCCCCCCCCCCCCCCCCCCCCCCCCCCCCCCCCCCCCCCCCCCCCCCCCCCCCCCCCCCCCCCCCCCCCCCCCCCCCCCCCCCCCCCCCCCCCCCCCCCCCCCCCCCCCCCCCCCCCCCCCCCCCCCCCCCCCCCCCCCCCCCCCCCCCCCCCCCCCCCCCCCCCCCCCCCCCCCCCCCCCCCCCCCCCCCCCCCCCCCCCCCCCCCCCCCCCCCCCCCCCCCCCCCCCCCCCCCCCCCCCCCCCCCCCCCCCCCCCCCCCCCCCCCCCCCCCCCCCCCCCCCCCCCCCCCCCCCCCCCCCCCCCCCCCCCCCCCCCCCCCCCCCCCCCCCCCCCCCCCCCCCCCCCCCCCCCCCCCCCCCCCCCCCCCCCCCCCCCCCCCCCCCCCCCCCCCCCCCCCCCCCCCCCCCCCCCCCCCCCGTCTTACCATGCCATATTCATGAAAAAACTAGTGAGGACACATCTGTTTCGGCAACAATTATGATGGTTCTCACATGATTCACGGGCACACAAAAGTAGCAGCAGTTCCTATAGACGGATTCGAATAGAGTACTAGCCCAGAGGGGTCGATAACAGGCAAGGTTCGGATAATTAGAGACAATCCAAACTACTATTAAACACTAGCTGGGGCAACTATTTCATGCCTCGATCTAATTTGGGCTGGACACAAGACGGACCTTGCCATGAACATCATCGAGGACGTCCAGCAGCAGCTCAATCCTGTGAACCTTCATGAAGACAACCTTGTGGCCTTGCCACTGATAAACTTGTTTGTGGAGGCATGCCACGTCATCTTCCTACGTAAGCTTGACAAGAACAGTATTCCTCACAAACGAAGGAGTAGCTTTCAACTTCTTGTGCTTCAGTACACCCTGGACAACACGCCTGACAACAGTGAGGCTGGAATACAACTCTTCATTGGTATAACCGCAAATGGCTTCTAGGATCCAACAACCTAAGAACTCTGTTTTCCCAGTGTGTATATTCAGGTCGTCCGCCTCATAGCGAGTGACATGTACAACCACACAATCCTTGTCTGCATCAGGGCTCTAATTGAAACAGAAACAAGTCCTGAATTACTTTTCAGTATAAGCCCCCCCCCCCCCCCCCCCCCCCCCCCCCCCCCCCCCCCCCCCCCCCCCCCCCCCCCCCCCCCCCCCCCCCCCCCCCCCCCCCCCCCCCCCCCCCCCCCCCCCCCCCCCCCCCCCCCCCCCCCCCCCCACAATCGAGATCGGCAAAGAAGAAAATCACCTTGGGCAGCTCAGCGGGGGGGACACATCCTCGAAGGGGGAAAACTGCTCCTGCAGGGCCACGGGGGCTGTAACCTCAAACGGGTCGTTGACCATCTCAGTAGTGGCCGTGAGCGTATCTGGGGACGGCTCGGTGGCTGCCTCCATCTTCTTGGAGCTCTCTGTCTCGTGGGGATCAGCCTCCCGCGTCTGCTCTAATATCGGCAGATCTTTGCCTGGTTCTCCTTGGTCCATCATGAAACTGATGAATACTAGGAGACCACTGAAAGGAAAACACAATCGCAATGACAATGAAACAAAAAAAGAGAGTGAGGATTGGTTACTACTTTGCAAAAGTTCTTTTTTTTCTCTGAACGAAAATATACCAACATCACGGATCCGCTTACCTTCCCTTTCTTGGGAGAGAAGAACAGTGGCAGATGCGAGTGTTGGCTTTCTTGAAGACGGTGAGGGAGAAGGGGATTCAGCAAAGAGTGAAATGATGGCCCCCCCCCCCCCCCCCCCCCCCCCCCCCCCCCCCCCCCCCCCCCCCCCCCCCCCCCCCCCCCCCCCCCCCCCCCCCCCCCCCCCCCCCCCCCCCCCCCCCCCCCCCCCCCCCCCCCCCCCCCCCCCCCCCCCCCCCCCCCCCCCCCCCCCCCCCCCCCCCCCCCCCCCCCCCCCCCCCCCCCCCCCCCCCCCCCCCCCCCCCCCCCCCCCCCCCCCCCCCCCCCCCCCCCCCCCCCCCCCCCCCCCCCCCCCCCCCCCCCCCCCCCCCCCCCCCCCCCCCCCCCCCCCCCCCCCCCCCCCCCCCCCCCCCCCCCCCCCCCCCCCCCCCCCCCCCCCCCCCCCCCCCCCCCCCCCCCCCCCCCCCCCCCCCCCCCCCCCCCCCCCCCCCCCCCCCCCCCCCCCCCCCCCCCCCCCCCCCCCCCCCCCCCCCCCCCCCCCCCCCCCCCCCCCCCCCCCCCCCCCCCCCCCCCCCCCCCCCCCCCCCCCCCCCCCCCCCCCCCCCCCCCCCCCCCCCCCCCCCCCCCCCCCCCCCCCCCCCCCCCCCCCCCCCCCCCCCCCCCCCCCCCCCCCCCCCCCCCCCCCCCCCCCCCCCCCCCCCCCCCCCCCCCCCCCCCCCCCCCCCCCCCCCCCCCCCCCCCCCCCCCCCCCCCCCCCCCCCCCCCCCCCCCCCCCCCCCCCCCCCCCCCCCCCCCCCCCCCCCCCCCCCCCCCCCCCCCCCCCCCCCCCCCCCCCCCCCCCCCCCCCCCCCCCCCCCCCCCCCCCCCCCCCCCCCCCCCCCCCCCCCCCCCCCCCCCCCCCCCCCCCCCCCCCCCCCCCCCCCCCCCCCCCCCCCCCCCCCCCCCCCCCCCCCCCCCCCCCCCCCCCCCCCCCCCCCCCCCCCCCCCCCCCCCCCCCCCCCCCCCCCCCCCCCCCCCCCCCCCCCCCCCCCCCCCCCCCCCCCCCCCCCCCCCCCCCCCCCCCCCCCCCCCCCCCCCCCCCCCCCCCCCCCCCCCCCCCCCCCCCCCCCCCCCCCCCCCCCCCCCCCCCCCCCCCCCCCCCCCCCCCCCCCCCCCCCCCCCCCCCCCCCCCCCCCCCCCCCCCCCCCCCCCCCCCCCCCCCCCCCCCCCCCCCCCCCCCCCCCCCCCCCCCCCCCCCCCCCCCCCCCCCCCCCCCCCCCCCCCCCCCCCCCCCCCCCCCCCCCCCCCCCCCCCCCCCCCCCCCCCCCCCCCCCCCCCCCCCCCCCCCCCCCCCCCCCCCCCCCCCCCCCCCCCCCCCCCCCCCCCCCCCCCCCCCCCCCCCCCCCCCCCCCCCCCCCCCCCCCCCCCCCCCCCCCCCCCCCCCCCCCCCCCCCCCCCCCCCCCCCCCCCCCCCCCCCCCCCCCCCCCCCCCCCCCCCCCCCCCCCCCCCCCCCCCCCCCCCCCCCCCCCCCCCCCCCCCCCCCCCCCCCCCCCCCCCCCCCCCCCCCCCCCCCCCCCCTCCATGCTATACATAGTGGTTTAAATAACTTGTGTTTCTTATACTGGAAAGTGATTCAGAATTTGTTTCTGTTTCAATTAGAGCCCTGATGCAGACAAGGATTGTGTGGTTGTACATGTCACTCGCTATGAGGTGGATGACCTGAATATACGCACTGGGAAAATAGAGTTTTTAGGCTGTATACCATTTGCGCTTATACCAATGAAGAGTTGTATTCTAGCCTCACTGTTGTCAGGCGTGTTGTCCAGGGTGTAAGAAGTTCAAAGCTACTCCTTCGTTTGTGAGGCATACTGTTCTTTTCAAGCTTATGTAGGAAGATGACGTGGCATGCCACCATAAACAAGTTTATGAGTGGCAAGGCCACAAGGTTGTCTTCATGAAGGTTCACAGGATTGAGCTGCTGACGGACGTCCTCGATGATGTTCATGGCAAGGTCCGTCTTGTGTCCGGCCCAAATTAGATCGAGGCATGAAATAGTTGCCACAGCTAGTGTTTAATAGTAGTTTGGATTGTGTCTAATTATCCGAACCTTGCCTGTTACCGAGCCCTCTGGGGCTACTACTCTGTTTGGATCTCTCTATGGGAACTGCTGCTACTTTTGTGTGCCCGTGAATCATGTGAGAACCATCGTAATTGTTGCCGAAACTGATGCGTCCTCACTAATTTTTTCATGAATATGGCATGGTAAGACATAAGTTGTCACGGCTTATCATACGAGTAGTGTGTGTTTTGATGAAATAGAGTACTCGTTCGAGAACTATGCGCCGACGTATACATAAGTAGAGTACTCGTTCGAGAACTATGCACCGACGTATACATAAGTACTTGTAAACACTGTTGGTGCTACCCCACTTGTAAGCAGTTGTGCAAAACACGGCACATTGGATCAACACGCTTCAACACTACGCTATCGACCAGCTAACAATCAACAATCTGCTGTCTAACATATAAGCAACTATGTATCTTGTTACAGTGGTTCATGCAGTTAACTGAGGCCACAATGTAATTTCCAAACATTCACACGCTAGTCTAGCATTCATGTGGAACACTCACATTGAACTCGGCTTCATAAAAAACCTAAAAAGCATAAGTTAAGAAATTTTATACATCTCAATGATTCATAGAACATAACAAACATATAGTAGTTAATAGCAAAAGACAAAGTTGTGAGAAGGTTTACAAATCAGGAAAAAACAAGCAAGGCTTCTCTGAGCAAAGGGCCTCCCGGCAGGCTTAAATTTCCTGGAGTTCACTTTGGTTTTTTCTTGTTGCCACCATCCAGGGTTAGGTTCTCTCATTCCAGAATAACCAATTATAATTGTGCATTACACTAAATTTAAGCACCGCTATTTGCAGAAATAAGCAGACCACAATGCCTCTTGTCCACGCACCTGTCTAAAAAACCGCCATGCAGCCGTGCCAGCAAGTCCTCGGTCCATGGATGAACTGGTAGAAAGTGAATTCCGGACTAGGATGTAGTTGTTTTCGCTTGTCCCTACACTACAATCAGGAAGTAAAACGTACGAATCAACTTCTTTTATATTGCATTGGTCATTCTACCTAGTAACTACCAATGTAGGAATACCTGGAATACGGGTGGTTATACGACGGCAACGAGGGATAGCCATCTCATTTTGCGCAGTTCTACTAAAACTAAGCTGTGTGCTTTTGATTGCGCGGATAGAAACAATGCAGAGACACACATCCCGAAATGATATGGAGACAGACATCCCTGTTTGTGCAAATACGAAATACGGTTATTTAAATAGTGACAGATATTTGCAGTGGCATATGATTAACATCAACATCTATTGTGTTATAATTGGCACTAGATTGACAGTATGAAAGTGTCCTTAAGTAAGTAGCATCACATCACATCAACACTTCCACTAGATTAACATGCAGAACAATAGCATTAGTATTACTGTCATGAGAGTAGCACATGGTCAGTAAATGTGCAATCAAATTTGTGCAGTTCCACTGGGATGAAGCAATGTTAGCGGTGTGAGATTTAAGTGTAACTGCAAACACAATTCATGGGAAATAAAGCAAGATGGAAGCACTTCATAAAATGGTGGTGGCATTGCTTCAATTTATCGACAACACTAGACCATTACTTATAGTGACATTACGTGGCATTGCTTAATGCTTCATGTGATTTTACATTAACGGTAGCGATATGGGCGTAGGGACAACAGGGGCATAAAGTGGTGAGGCAGATGTGGTTGCCGAGAGCGGCAAACACTCAGGCAGCATGTCTGCATTTGTCCCATTTTTTATCTCCTCGGCGACATTTTCCTATGTGAGCACAGGAAATCTAGACCTGCTCATTCTCATTTGCTGTCCCCCGACACCCGTCACTTTATTTCCTTTTTCAACCAACAGATAGGTCCACTTCCCCCCACCCTTCGCCATCCACCATGCTTTCTTCGTCTTTTCAACCAAGAGACCGGTTGGGTAGCCAGTATCTACTACTTTCCCCCGTTTCCTCTTAGAACCAAGTCCTAGATTCATGCTATAGCTTGCCCACTTTCTTCCCTATTTGAACTAACTCTTAGAGTCGACTGTATTGAACTAGCTTTACCTCTAATAATAGTAAAAGTCTAGGTGGCTTTGGAATAGTAGATGGAAGTAGAAAAAGATCCACATGAAGCCAAGTGGGGAGCTGGGGCAATAGAGCAAGGCGGGTTTCGAAGGAATATATACCTAAGGGTCGTCGGCATGTGGCAAAGACAGCGTTGGGAGGCCGCATCTTGGCCACAATACCGCAGGGAGGAAGAAGGGGTCGGAGGCCCTCCTGAGCCGGCGCTCTCTCAGAGAGAACGGCACGGCCGTCGATCGGGGCGCGTGGGCAGCCGTTGGTCTCCTCCCTCACCGCCGACGACAGCGTGAACGATGCACCTACAACCCTGCCCCGGTCGAGGTTGTCCGGCCGGATTTGTGACCAGCCGTGAGCTGAGAGAGAGTGTGGCCACCTATGTCTTGCTTAGATCTGGAGAGCATGAGAGAGTGAACGAGAGGAACCCTAGTAAAGCAAGCGCTAAGGCTCCTGCTTATATATATACTAGAGTGATTTTGTTGTACCATCTTCAAAAAAATGCGCTCCTACGTGTACCCGTGAGTGGGTGTGAGAGAACTAGTGCGTGTGTGCACCGCTTCTCTTCGTGAGAGTACAATATACTATGCCCAAAGAACGTTCGCCACAAGAGTAATAGTATAAGTGTGTGACGTGTGAGCTAAAATAAAATGTCTGCGATGCCTTTTGTTTTTTAGGAGTTCTAAGTGTAGGGTGTGAAGAGCACATATGTGTGTGACGTCTACATGCAGATAGACGGTGGGTGCGAGAGGACTCGGGAGAGTCGTGAATCGTGAGGGTGCATGTGCGTAAGAGAGAGGGGGGCACGTATCAATGCAATTCATGTTTCCGTAAATAATTATCCGACAAACATTCGCCACAAGCCTTTTCCTGACGAACGCCGTAAGAACCGTTAAATCGGCATCCGACAGTGTCAGTTTTGCCATGTCATTTAACAGAACAGCCACTCCTACACACAAATCTTCCACGTGAGTGTTAGCAACTGTCATATGCTCCCTCCGTTCCAAAATGCAGTGCATATAGCTTTATCAAAAATTTGAACCTCGCAAACTTTTACCGAGTTTTCATGTACCAAATTGCAAATGTAGAATACCCTGTATATATCATTTCATTCATCTTCGAGAGGTAACTATAAAGATGGGGGAGGAGTCTACAAAAAAAGACCATCGTATCACCTGCAGAAATTTCAACCATCCTTTGGTGTGGAGGAATATCATAGGAACTCTATATGATATGATTTTTATAGGATTTTTTCCTTTAAAGCCAATTGGTTCATAGGAATAGATTCATATACTCCACATTTCAAAGGAAATAAACATGATATCATTTCCATAGCTTTCCCCCCCCCCCCCCCCCCCCCCCCCCCCCCCCCCCCCCCCCCCCCCCCCCCCCCCCCCCCCCCCCCCCCCCCCCCCCCCCCCCCCCCCCCCCCCCCCCCCCCCCCCCCCCCCCCCCCCCCCCCCCCCCCCCCCCCCCCCCCCCCCCCCCCCCCCCCCCCCCCCCCCCCCCCCCCCCCCCCCCCCCCCCCCCCCCCCCCCCCCCCCCCCCCCCCCCCCCCCCCCCCCCCCCCCCCCCCCCCCCCCCCCCCCCCCCCCCCCCCCCCCCCCCCCCCCCCCCCCCCCCCCCCCCCCCCCCCCCCCCCCCCCCCCCCCCCCCCCCCCCCCCCCCCCCCCCCCCCCCCCCCCCCCCCCCCCCCCCCCCCCCCCCCCCCCCCCCCCCCCCCCCCCCCCCCCCCCCCCCCCCCCCCCCCCCCCCCCCCCCCCCCCCCCCCCCCCCCCCCCCCCCCCCCCCCCCCCCCCCCCCCCCCCCCCCCCCCCCCCCCCCCCCCCCCCCCCCCCCCCCCCCCCCCCCCCCCCCCCCCCCCCCCCCCCCCCCCCCCCCCCCCCCCCCCCCCCCCCCCCCCCCCCCCCCCCCCCCCCCCCCCCCCCCCCCCCCCCCCCCCCCCCCCCCCCCCCCCCCCCCCCCCCCCCCCCCCCCCCCCCCCCCCCCCCCCCCCCCCCCCCCCCCCCCCCCCCCCCCCCCCCCCCCCCCCCCCCCCCCCCCCCCCCCCCCCCCCCCCCCCCCCCCCCCCCCCCCCCCCCCCCCCCCCCCCCCCCCCCCCCCCCCCCCCCCCCCCCCCCCCCCCCCCCCCCCCCCCCCCCCCCCCCCCCCCCCCCCCCCCCCCCCCCCCCCCCCCCCCCCCCCCCCCCCCCCCCCCCCCCCCCCCCCCCCCCCCCCCCCCCCCCCCCCCCCCCCCCCCCCCCCCCCCCCCCCCCCCCCCCCCCCCCCCCCCCCCCCCCCCCCCCCCCCCCCCCCCCCCCCCCCCCCCCCCCCCCCCCCCCCCCCCCCCCCCCCCCCCCCCCCCCCCCCCCCCCCCCCCCCCCCCCCCCCCCCCCCCCCCCCCCCCCCCCCCCCCCCCCCCCCCCCCCCCCCCCCCCCCCCCCCCCCCCCCCCCCCCCCCCCCCCCCCCCCCCCCCCCCCCCCCCCCCCCCCCCCCCCCCCCCCCCCCCCCCCCCCCCCCCCCCCCCCCCCCCCCCCCCCCCCCCCCCCCCCCCCCCCCCCCCCCCCCCCCCCCCCCCCCCCCCCCCCCCCCCCCCCCCCCCCCCCCCCCCCCCCCCCCCCCCCCCCCCCCCCCCCCCCCCCCCCCCCCCCCCCCCCCCCCCCCCCCCCCCCCCCCCCCCCCCCCCCCCCCCCCCCCCCCCCCCCCCCCCCCCCCCCCCCCCCCCCCCCCCCCCCCCCCCCCCCCCCCCCCCCCCCCCCCCCCCCCCCCCCCCCCCCCCCCCCCCCCCCCCCCCCCCCCCCCCCCCCCCCCCCCCCCCCCCCCCCCCCCCCCCCCCCCCCCCCCCCCCCCCCCCCCCCCCCCCCCCCCCCCCCCCCCCCCCCCCCCCCCCCCCCCCCCCCCCCCCCCCCCCCCCCCCCCCCCCCCCCCCCCCCCCCCCCCCCCCCCCCCCCCCCCCCCCCCCCCCCCCCCCCCCCCCCCCCCCCCCCCCCCCCCCCCCCCCCCCCCCCCCCCCCCCCCCCCCCCCCCCCCCCCCCCCCCCCCCCCCCCCCCCCCCCCCCCCCCCCCCCCCCCCCCCCCCCCCCCCCCCCCCCCCCCCCCCCCCCCCCCCCCCCCCCCCCCCCCCCCCCCCCCCCCCCCCCCCCCCCCCCCCCCCCCCCCCCCCCCCCCCCCCCCCCCCCCCCCCCCCCCCCCCCCCCCCCCCCCCCCCCCCCCCCCCCCCCCCCCCCCCCCCCCCCCCCCCCCCCCCCCCCCCCCCCCCCCCCCCCCCCCCCCCCCCCCCCCCCCCCCCCCCCCCCCCCCCCCCCCCCCCCCCCCCCCCCCCCCCCCCCCCCCCCCCCCCCCCCCCCCCCCCCCCCCCCCCCCCCCCCCCCCCCCCCCCCCCCCCCCCCCCCCCCCCCCCCCCCCCCCCCCCCCCCCCCCCCCCCCCCCCCCCCCCCCCCCCCCCCCCCCCCCCCCCCCCCCCCCCCCCCCCCCCCCCCCCCCCCCCCCCCCCCCCCCCCCCCCCCCCCCCCCCCCCCCCCCCCCCCCCCCCCCCCCCCCCCCCCCCCCCCCCCCCCCCCCCCCCCCCCCCCCCCCCCCCCCCCCCCCCCCCCCCCCCCCCCCCCCCCCCCCCCCCCCCCCCCCCCCCCCCCCCCCCCCCCCCCCCCCCCCCCCCCCCCCCCCCCCCCCCCCCCCCCCCCCCCCCCCCCCCCCCCCCCCCCCCCCCCCCCCCCCCCCCCCCCCCCCCCCCCCCCCCCCCCCCCCCCCCCCCCCCCCCCCCCCCCCCCCCCCCCCCCCCCCCCCCCCCCCCCCCCCCCCCCCCCCCCCCCCCCCCCCCCCCCCCCCCCCCCCCCCCCCCCCCCCCCCCCCCCCCCCCCCCCCCCCCCCCCCCCCCCCCCCCCCCCCCCCCCCCCCCCCCCCCCCCCCCCCCCCCCCCCCCCCCCCCCCCCCCCCCCCCCCCCCCCCCCCCCCCCCCCCCCCCCCCCCCCCCCCCCCCCCCCCCCCCCCCCCCCCCCCCCCCCCCCCCCCCCCCCCCCCCCCCCCCCCCCCCCCCCCCCCCCCCCCCCCCCCCCCCCCCCCCCCCCCCCCCCCCCCCCCCCCCCCCCCCCCCCCCCCCCCCCCCCCCCCCCCCCCCCCCCCCCCCCCCCCCCCCCCCCCCCCCCCCCCCCCCCCCCCCCCCCCCCCCCCCCCCCCCCCCCCCCCCCCCCCCCCCCCCCCCCCCCCCCCCCCCCCCCCCCCCCCCCCCCCCCCCCCCCCCCCCCCCCCCCCCCCCCCCCCCCCCCCCCCCCCCCCCCCCCCCCCCCCCCCCCCCCCCCCCCCCCCCCCCCCCCCCCCCCCCCCCCCCCCCCCCCCCCCCCCCCCCCCCCCCCCCCCCCCCCCCCCCCCCCCCCCCCCCCCCCCCCCCCCCCCCCCCCCCCCCCCCCCCCCCCCCCCCCCCCCCCCCCCCCCCCCCCCCCCCCCCCCCCCCCCCCCCCCCCCCCCCCCCCCCCCCCCCCCCCCCCCCCCCCCCCCCCCCCCCCCCCCCCCCCCCCCCCCCCCCCCCCCCCCCCCCCCCCCCCCCCCCCCCCCCCCCCCCCCCCCCCCCCCCCCCCCCCCCCCCCCCCCCCCCCCCCCCCCCCCCCCCCCCCCCCCCCCCCCCCCCCCCCCCCCCCCCCCCCCCCCCCCCCCCCCCCCCCCCCCCCCCCCCCCCCCCCCCCCCCCCCCCCCCCCCCCCCCCCCCCCCCCCCCCCCCCCCCCCCCCCCCCCCCCCCCCCCCCCCCCCCCCCCCCCCCCCCCCCCCCCCCCCCCCCCCCCCCCCCCCCCCCCCCCCCCCCCCCCCCCCCCCCCCCCCCCCCCCCCCCCCCCCCCCCCCCCCCCCCCCCCCCCCCCCCCCCCCCCCCCCCCCCCCCCCCCCCCCCCCCCCCCCCCCCCCCCCCCCCCCCCCCCCCCCCCCCCCCCCCCCCCCCCCCCCCCCCCCCCCCCACTGACCATGTACTACTCTCATGACAATAATACTAATGCTATTGTTCTACATGTTAATCTAGTGGCAGTGTTGATGTGATGTGATGCTACTTACTTAAGGGCACTTTCATACTATCAATCTAGTGCCAATTATAATACAATAGATGATGTTGTTAATCATACGCCACTGCAAATATCTGTCACTGTTTACATAACCGTATTTCGTATTTGCGCAAACAGGGATGTTTGTCTCCATATCGTTTCTATCTGCGCAATCAAAAGTACGCACCTCAGTTTTAGTACAACTGCACAAAATGAGATGGCTATTCCTAGCTGCCGTCCTCTAACCACCAGTGTTCCAGGTATTCCTACATTGGTAGTAACTAGGTAGAATGACCAACGCAATCTAAAAGAAGCTGATTCATACGTTTTACTTCCTGATTGCAGTGCAGGGACTAGAGAAAACAACTGCATCCTAGTCCGGAATGCACTTTCTACTAGTTCATCCATGGACCGAGGACTAGCTGGCACGGCTGCACGGAGGTTTTTGGGACAGGTGCGCGGACAAGAGGCATTGTGGTCTGCTTATTTCTACAAATAGCGGTGCTTAAATTTAGTGGAATGCACAAGAATTTCAGCTGGTCAGTACACTACATGGTTCAGGTGAGCATTCCAGCTGAGAACACAATTATAATTGGTTATTCTGGAATGAGAGAACCTAACCCTGGATGGTGGCAACAAGAAAAAACCAAAGTGAACCCCCCCCCCCCCCCCCCCCCCCCCCCCCCCCCCCCCCCCCCCCCCCCCCCCCCCCCCCCCCCCCCCCCCCCCCCCCCCCCCCCCCCCCCCCCCCCCCCCCCCCCCCCCCCCCCCCCCCCCCCCCCCCCCCCCCCCCCCCCCCCCCCCCCCCCCCCCCCCCCCCCCCCCCCCCCCCCCCCCCCCCCCCCCCCCCCCCCCCCCCCCCCCCCCCCCCCCCCCCCCCCCCCCCCCCCCCCCCCCCCCCCCCCCCCCCCCCCCCCCCCCCCCCCCCCCCCCCCCCCCCCCCCCCCCCCCCCCCCCCCCCCCCCCCCCCCCCCCCCCCCCCCCCCCCCCCCCCCCCCCCCCCCCCCCCCCCCCCCCCCCCCCCCCCCCCCCCCCCCCCCCTTTTGCACAACTGCTTACAAGTGGGGTAGCACCAACAGTGTTTACAAGTACTTGTGTATACGTCGGTGCACGGTTCTCGAATGAGTGCTCTATTTCATCAAAACACACACTGCTCGTATGATAAACCGTGACAACTTATGTCTTACCATGCCATATTCATGAAAAAACTAGTGAGGACGCATCTGTTTCGGCAACAATTACGATGGTTCTCACATGATTCACAGGCACACAAAAGTAGCAGCAGTTCCCATAGACGGATTCAAACAGAGTACTAGCCCCAGAGGGGTCGATAACAGGCAAGGTTCGGATAATTAGACACAATCCAAACTACTATTAAACACTAGCTGGGCAACTATTTCATGCCTCGATCTAATTTGGGCTGGACACAAGACGGACCTTGCCATGAACATCATCGAGGACGTCCTGCAGTAGCTCAATTCTGTGAACCTTCATGAAGACAACCTTGTGGCCTTGCCACTGATAAACTTGTTTATGGAGGCATGCCACATCATCTTCCTGCATAAGCTTGACAAGAACAGTATGCCTCACAAACGAAGGAGTAGCTTTGAACTTCTTATGCTTCAGTACACCCTGGACAACACGCGTGACAACAATGAGGCTGGAATACAACTCTCCATTGGTATAACCGCAAATGGCTTCCAAGATCCAACAGCCTAAGAACTCTGTTTTCCTAGTGTGTATATTCAGGCCGCCCGCCTCATAGCGAGTGACATGTACAACCACACAATCCTTGTCTGCATCAGGGCCCCCCCCCCCCCCCCCCCCCCCCCCCCCCCCCCCCCCCCCCCCCCCCCCCCCCCCCCCCCCCCCCCCCCCCCCCCCCCCCCCCCCCCCCCCCCCCCCCCCCCCCCCCCCCCCCCCCCCCCCCCCCCCCCCCCCCCCCCCCCCCCCCCCCCCCCCCCCCCCCCCCCCCCCCCCCCCCCCCCCCCCCCCCCCCCCCCCCCCCCCCCCCCCCCCCCCCCCCCCCCCCCCCCCCCCCCCCCCCCCCCCCCCCCCCCCCCCCCCCCCCCCCCCCCCCCCCCCCCCCCCCCCCCCCCCCCCCCCCCCCCCCCCCCCCCCCCCCCCCCCCCCCCCCCCCCCCCCCCCCCCCCCCCCCCCCCCCCCCCCCCCCCCCCCCCCCCCCCCCCCCCCCCCCCCCCCCCCCCCCCCCCCCCCCCCCCCCCCCCCCCCCCCCCCCCCCCCCCCCCCCCCCCCCCCCCCCCCCCCCCCCCCCCCCCCCCCCCCCCCCCCCCCCCCCCCCCCCCCCCCCCCCCCCCCCCCCCCCCCCCCCCCCCCCCCCCCCCCCCCCCCCCCCCCCCCCCCCCCCCCCCCCCCCCCCCCCCCCCCCCCCCCCCCCCCCCCCCCCCCCCCCCCCCCCCCCCCCCCCCCCCCCCCCCCCCCCCCCCCCCCCCCCCCCCCCCCCCCCCCCCCCCCCCCCCCCCCCCCCCCCCCCCCCCCCCCCCCCCCCCCCCCCCCCCCCCCCCCCCCCCCCCCCCCCCCCCCCCCCCCCCCCCCCCCCCCCCCCCCCCCCCCCCCCCCCCCCCCCCCCCCCCCCCCCCCCCCCCCCCCCCCCCCCCCCCCCCCCCCCCCCCCCCCCCCCCCCCCCCCCCCCCCCCCCCCCCCCCCCCCCCCCCCCCCCCCCCCCCCCCCCCCCCCCCCCCCCCCCCCCCCCCCCCCCCCCCCCCCCCCCCCCCCCCCCCCCCCCCCCCCCCCCCCCCCCCCCCCCCCCCCCCCCCCCCCCCCCCCCCCCCCCCCCCCCCCCCCCCCCCCCCCCCCCCCCCCCCCCCCCCCCCCCCCCCCCCCCCCCCCCCCCCCCCCCCCCCCCCCCCCCCCCCCCCCCCCCCCCCCCCCCCCCCCCCCCCCCCCCCCCCCCCCCCCCCCCCCCCCCCCCCCCCCCCCCCCCCCCCCCCCCCCCCCCCCCCCCCCCCCCCCCCCCCCCCCCCCCCCCCCCCCCCCCCCCCCCCCCCCCCCCCCCCCCCCCCCCCCCCCCCCCCCCCCCCCCCCCCCCCCCCCCCCCCCCCCCCCCCCCCCCCCCCCCCCCCCCCCCCCCCCCCCCCCCCCCCCCCCCCCCCCCCCCCCCCCCCCCCCCCCCCCCCCCCCCCCCCCCCCCCCCCCCCCCCCCCCCCCCCCCCCCCCCCCCCCCCCCCCCCCCCCCCCCCCCCCCCCCCCCCCCCCCCCCCCCCCCCCCCCCCCCCCCCCCCCCCCCCCCCCCCCCCCCCCCCCCCCCCCCCCCCCCCCCCCCCCCCCCCCCCCCCCCCCCCCCCCCCCCCCCCCCCCCCCCCCCCCCCCCCCCCCCCCCCCCCCCCCCCCCCCCCCCCCCCCCCCCCCCCCCCCCCCCCCCCCCCCCCCCCCCCCCCCCCCCCCCCCCCCCCCCCCCCCCCCCCCCCCCCCCCCCCCCCCCCCCCCCCCCCCCCCCCCCCCCCCCCCCCCCCCCCCCCCCCCCCCCCCCCCCCCCCCCCCCCCCCCCCCCCCCCCCCCCCCCCCCCCCCCCCCCCCCCCCCCCCCCCCCCCCCCCCCCCCCCCCCCCCCCCCCCCCCCCCCCCCCCCCCCCCCCCCCCCCCCCCCCCCCCCCCCCCCCCCCCCCCCCCCCCCCCCCCCCCCCCCCCCCCCCCCCCCCCCCCCCCCCCCCCCCCCCCCCCCCCCCCCCCCCCCCCCCCCCCCCCCCCCCCCCCCCCCCCCCCCCCCCCCCCCCCCCCCCCCCCCCCCCCCCCCCCCCCCCCCCCCCCCCCCCCCCCCCCCCCCCCCCCCCCCCCCCCCCCCCCCCCCCCCCCCCCCCCCCCCCCCCCCCCCCCCCCCCCCCCCCCCCCCCCCCCCCCCCCCCCCCCCCCCCCCCCCCCCCCCCCCCCCCCCCCCCCCCCCCCCCCCCCCCCCCCCCCCCCCCCCCCCCCCCCCCCCCCCCCCCCCCCCCCCCCCCCCCCCCCCCCCCCCCCCCCCCCCCCCCCCCCCCCCCCCCCCCCCCCCCCCCCCCCCCCCCCCCCCCCCCCCCCCCCCCCCCCCCCCCCCCCCCCCCCCCCCCCCCCCCCCCCCCCCCCCCCCCCCCCCCCCCCCCCCCCCCCCCCCCCCCCCCCCCCCCCCCCCCCCCCCCCCCCCCCCCCCCCCCCCCCCCCCCCCCCCCCCCCCCCCCCCCCCCCCCCCCCCCCCCCCCCCCCCCCCCCCCCCCCCCCCCCCCCCCCCCCCCCCCCCCCCCCCCCCCCCCCCCCCCCCCCCCCCCCCCCCCCCCCCCCCCCCCCCCCCCCCCCCCCCCCCCCCCCCCCCCCCCCCCCCCCCCCCCCCCCCCCCCCCCCCCCCCCCCCCCCCCCCCCCCCCCCCCCCCCCCCCCCCCCCCCCCCCCCCCCCCCCCCCCCCCCCCCCCCCCCCCCCCCCCCCCCCCCCCCCCCCCCCCCCCCCCCCCCCCCCCCCCCCCCCCCCCCCCCCCCCCCCCCCCCCCCCCCCCCCCCCCCCCCCCCCCCCCCCCCCCCCCCCCCCCCCCCCCCCCCCCCCCCCCCCCCCCCCCCCCCCCCCCCCCCCCCCCCCCCCCCCCCCCCCCCCCCCCCCCCCCCCCCCCCCCCCCCCCCCCCCCCCCCCCCCCCCCCCCCCCCCCCCCCCCCCCCCCCCCCCCCCCCCCCCCCCCCCCCCCCCCCCCCCCCCCCCCCCCCCCCCCCCCCCCCCCCCCCCCCCCCCCCCCCCCCCCCCCCCCCCCCCCCCCCCCCCCCCCCCCCCCCCCCCCCCCCCCCCCCCCCCCCCCCCCCCCCCCCCCCCCCCCCCCCCCCCCCCCCCCCCCCCCCCCCCCCCCCCCCCCCCCCCCCCCCCCCCCCCCCCCCCCCCCCCCCCCCCCCCCCCCCCCCCCCCCCCCCCCCCCCCCCCCCCCCCCCCCCCCCCCCCCCCCCCCCCCCCCCCCCCCCCCCCCCCCCCCCCCCCCCCCCCCCCCCCCCCCCCCCCCCCCCCCCCCCCCCCCCCCCCCCCCCCCCCCCCCCCCCCCCCCCCCCCCCCCCCCCCCCCCCCCCCCCCCCCCCCCCCCCCCCCCCCCCCCCCCCCCCCCCCCCCCCCCCCCCCCCCCCCCCCCCCCCCCCCCCCCCCCCCCCCCCCCCCCCCCCCCCCCCCCCCCCCCCCCCCCCCCCCCCCCCCCCCCCCCCCCCCCCCCCCCCCCCCCCCCCCCCCCCCCCCCCTTCTAGCCTCACTGTTGTCAGGCGTGTTGTCCAGGGTGTACTGAAGTACAAGAAGTTCAAAGCTACTCCTTAGTTTGTGAGGAATACTGTTCTTGTCAAGATTACGCAGGGAGATGATGTGGCATGCCTCCACAAACAAGTCTATCAGTGGCAAGGCCACACGGTTGTCTTCATGAAGGTTCACAGGATTGAGCTGGTGCGGGACGTCCTCGATGATGTTCATGGCAAGGTCCGTCTTGTGTCTAGCCCAAATTAGATCAAGGCATGAAATAGTTGCCCTAGCTAGTGTTCAATAGTAGTTTGGATTGTGTCTAATTATCCGAACCTTGCTTGTTATCGACCCCTCTGGGGCTAGTACTCTGTTTGAATCCGTCTATGGGAACTGCTGCTACTTTTGTGTGCCCGTGAATCATGTGAGAACCATCGTAATTGTTGCCGAAACAGATGCGTCCTCACTAGTTTTTTCATGAATATGGCATGGTACGACATAAGTTGTCACGGTTTATCATACGACCAGTGTGTGTTTTGATGAAATAGAGCACTCGTTCGGGAACCTTGCACCAACGTATGCATAAGTACTTGTAAACACTATTGGTGCTACCCCACTTGTAAGAAGTTGTGCAAAACACGGCACATTGGCTCAGCTCGCTTCAACACTAGGCTGTCGACCAGCTAACAATCAACAATCTGATGTCTGACATATAAGCAACTATGTATCTTGTTACAGTGGTTCATGCTGTTAATTGAGGTCACAATGTAATAAATTCCAAAACATTCACACGCTAGTCCAGCGCTCATGTGGAACACTCACATTAAACTCGTCTTCATAAAAAACTTGAAAAGCATAAGTTAAGCAATTTTATACATCTCAATGATTCATAGAACATAACAAACATATACTAGTTCACAGCAAAAGACAAAGTTGTGAGAAGGTTTACAAATCAGGAAAAAACAAGCAAGGCTTCTCTCTGAGCAAAGGGCCTCCCGGCAGACTTAAATTTCCTGGAGTTCACTCTGGTTTTTTCTTGTTTCCACCATTCATGGTTAGGTTCTCTCGTTCTAGAATAACCAATTATAATTGTGGTATCAGCTAGAATGCTGAACTGAACCATGCAGTGTACCGACCAGCTGAAATGCTTGTGCATTCCACTAAATTTAAGCACTGCTATTTGCAGAAATAAGCAGAACACAATGCCTCTTGTCCGCGCACCTGTCCAAAAAACCGCCGTGCAGCCATGCCAGCTAGTCCTTGGTCCATGGATGAACTGGTAGAAAGTGCATTCTGGACTAGGATGCAGTTGTTTTCGCTCGTCCCTGCACTACAATTAGGAAGTAAAACGTAGGAATCAACTTCTTTTAGATTACGTTGGTCATTCTACCTTAGTTACTACCAATGTAGGGATACCTTGAAGACGGGAGGTTAGACGATGGCAGCGAGGGATTGCCATCTCATTTTGCGCAATTGTACTAAAACTGAGGTGTGTGCTTTTGATTGCGCGGATAGAAACGATACGGAGACAGACATCCCGAAACGATATGGAGACACACATCCCTGCTTGCGCAAATAAGATATACGCTTATTTAAATAGTGACATATATTACTACTTTCCCCCGTTTCCTCTTAGAACCAAGTCCTAGATTCATGCTACAGCTTTCCCACTTTCTTCCCTGTTTGAATCAACGCTTTGAGTCGACTGTATGAAATAGCTTTACTTCTAATCTACGACTACTATAAGGCGGCAGTTTTGAAATTGGATTTACCCCTCCATCTTCGGTTCTCCCACCCAAACAAGCATTGGCTCAAAATCCACCGTTCATTTCCCCTCTCATGCATATCACTACCGGCCATCAAACAAAGGATGACATGATCTGATGGCTAAGAGCTGCCGGATTCACTCCCGCTCCTTGTGCACATGGCCGACTCTGCTCTCCAAGTAAACTAATAAAGAAGTCCCCGTTGAATCTGGATTGCACCTACTGAAGTTGAGAAATGTCTAGAAACTGCTGCCACCTCCTCACATGCAAGTATGACAAGTTGGCAAATAGCTAGCACATTTTGGTTCCCCGTTGTCACCTGGGAAATAAACACTCTACTACTAACTTATTTTTTTAGATTACTGTAAAAATGGATTTTTTAGATGCCGCTATACTGCAAAGTTTACACTGTTCACATAACATAACATTGCATGGCTGATGCTAGCTAAAGTTTTATTCTGCTTCATCGAGAAATGTAATATTTTTATTATTCGCAGAAAAAGTGTAATATTTTATTTCAGTCATACATAAGCTATACCTCAAGCTAATACAGGACATGAGTGTCTGTCAGACCTAAATGACTTATTTAGTTGCACAAAATAGTCCATAAACATGCATGTAAACCGTCAAACAACTCTGGAACTATACATCAGTGGAACCCAGGAAACAACATATAATAAAACTACAACTTTTATCTTGTAATCAAATTCTTACTTGGAACTCAGTTTGATTTGTGCAAGTGATTTGCTTCTTATTTCAGAATAGTCCTTAGATCATGCAAACAAACACACTATGATATCTACTCAAGATACGAGTACCCATTTCTCTCTCTAAAAAGAAGGTATATGAGTATCTATCATACAGAACATACGTGCAAAGCACGTGCCTTAGTAGAAGTCTAGGTGGCTTTGGAACAGCGGACGGAAGTAGAAAAGGATCCCCCCCCCCCCCCCCCCCCCCCCCCCCCCCCCCCCCCCCCCCCCCCCCCCCCCCCCCCCCCCCCCCCCCCCCCCCCCCCCCCCCCCCCCCCCCCCCCCCCCCCCCCCCCCCCCCCCCCCCCCCCCCCCCCCCCCCCCCCCCCCCCCCCCCCCCCCCCCCCCCCCCCCCCCCCCCCCCCCCCCCCCCCCCCCCCCCCCCCCCCCCCCCCCCCCCCCCCCCCCCCCCCCCCCCCCCCCCCCCCCCCCCCCCCCCCCCCCCCCCCCCCCCCCCCCCCCCCCCCCCCCCCCCCCCCCCCCCCCCCCCCCCCCCCCCCCCCCCCCCCCCCCCCCCCCCCCCCCCCCCCCCCCCCCCCCCCCCCCCCCCCCCCCCCCCCCCCCCCCCCCCCCCCCCCCCCCCCCCCCCCCCCCCCCCCCCCCCCCCCCCCCCCCCCCCCCCCCCCCCCCCCCCCCCCCCCCCCCCCCCCCCCCCCCCCCCCCCCCCCCCCCCCCCCCCCCCCCCCCCCCCCCCCCCCCCCCCCCCCCCCCCCCCCCCCCCCCCCCCCCCCCCCCCCCCCCCCCCCCCCCCCCCCCCCCCCCCCCCCCCCCCCCCCCCCCCCCCCCCCCCCCCCCCCCCCCCCCCCCCCCCCCCCCCCCCCCCCCCCCCCCCCCCCCCCCCCCCCCCCCCCCCCCCCCCCCCCCCCCCCCCCCCCCCCCCCCCCCCCCCCCCCCCCCCCCCCCCCCCCCCCCCCCCCCCCCCCCCCCCCCCCCCCCCCCCCCCCCCCCCCCCCCCCCCCCCCCCCCCCCCCCCCCCCCCCCCCCCCCCCCCCCCCCCCCCCCCCCCCCCCCCCCCCCCCCCCCCCCCCCCCCCCCCCCCCCCCCCCCCCCCCCCCCCCCCCCCCCCCCCCCCCCCCCCCCCCCCCCCCCCCCCCCCCCCCCCCCCCCCCCCCCCCCCCCCCCCCCCCCCCCCCCCCCCCCCCCCCCCCCCCCCCCCCCCCCCCCCCCCCCCCCCCCCCCCCCCCCCCCCCCCCCCCCCCCCCCCCCCCCCCCCCCCCCCCCCCCCCCCCCCCCCCCCCCCCCCCCCCCCCCCCCCCCCCCCCCCCCCCCCCCCCCCCCCCCCCCCCCCCCCCCCCCCCCCCCCCCCCCCCCCCCCCCCCCCCCCCCCCCCCCCCCCCCCCCCCCCCCCCCCCCCCCCCCCCCCCCCCCCCCCCCCCCCCCCCCCCCCCCCCCCCCCCCCCCCCCCCCCCCCCCCCCCCCCCCCCCCCCCCCCCCCCCCCCCCCCCCCCCCCCCCCCCCCCCCCCCCCCCCCCCCCCCCCCCCCCCCCCCCCCCCCCCCCCCCCCCCCCCCCCCCCCCCCCCCCCCCCCCCCCCCCCCCCCCCCCCCCCCCCCCCCCCCCCCCCCCCCCCCCCCCCCCCCCCCCCCCCCCCCCCCCCCCCCCCCCCCCCCCCCCCCCCCCCCCCCCCCCCCCCCCCCCCCCCCCCCCCCCCCCCCCCCCCCCCCCCCCCCCCCCCCCCCCCCCCCCCCCCCCCCCCCCCCCCCCCCCCCCCCCCCCCCCCCCCCCCCCCCCCCCCCCCCCCCCCCCCCCCCCCCCCCCCCCCCCCCCCCCCCCCCCCCCCCCCCCCCCCCCCCCCCCCCCCCCCCCCCCCCCCCCCCCCCCCCCCCCCCCCCCCCCCCCCCCCCCCCCCCCCCCCCCCCCCCCCCCCCCCCCCCCCCCCCCCCCCCCCCCCCCCCCCCCCCCCCCCCCCCCCCCCCCCCCCCCCCCCCCCCCCCCCCCCCCCCCCCCCCCCCCCCCCCCCCCCCCCCCCCCCCCCCCCCCCCCCCCCCCCCCCCCCCCCCCCCCCCCCCCCCCCCCCCCCCCCCCCCCCCCCCCCCCCCCCCCCCCCCCCCCCCCCCCCCCCCCCCCCCCCCCCCCCCCCCCCCCCCCCCCCCCCCCCCCCCCCCCCCCCCCCCCCCCCCCCCCCCCCCCCCCCCCCCCCCCCCCCCCCCCCCCCCCCCCCCCCCCCCCCCCCCCCCCCCCCCCCCCCCCCCCCCCCCCCCCCCCCCCCCCCCCCCCCCCCCCCCCCCCCCCCCCCCCCCCCCCCCCCCCCCCCCCCCCCCCCCCCCCCCCCCCCCCCCCCCCCCCCCCCCCCCCCCCCCCCCCCCCCCCCCCCCCCCCCCCCCCCCCCCCCCCCCCCCCCCCCCCCCCCCCCCCCCCCCCCCCCCCCCCCCCCCCCCCCCCCCCCCCCCCCCCCCCCCCCCCCCCCCCCCCCCCCCCCCCCCCCCCCCCCCCCCCCCCCCCCCCCCCCCCCCCCCCCCCCCCCCCCCCCCCCCCCCCCCCCCCCCCCCCCCCCCCCCCCCCCCCCCCCCCCCCCCCCCCCCCCCCCCCCCCCCCCCCCCCCCCCCCCCCCCCCCCCCCCCCCCCCCCCCCCCCCCCCCCCCCCCCCCCCCCCCCCCCCCCCCCCCCCCCCCCCCCCCCCCCCCCCCCCCCCCCCCCCCCCCCCCCCCCCCCCCCCCCCCCCCCCCCCCCCCCCCCCCCCCCCCCCCCCCCCCCCCCCCCCCCCCCCCCCCCCCCCCCCCCCCCCCCCCCCCCCCCCCCCCCCCCCCCCCCCCCCCCCCCCCCCCCCCCCCCCCCCCCCCCCCCCCCCCCCCCCCCCCCCCCCCCCCCCCCCCCCCCCCCCCCCCCCCCCCCCCCCCCCCCCCCCCCCCCCCCCCCCCCCCCCCCCCCCCCCCCCCCCCCCCCCCCCCCCCCCCCCCCCCCCCCCCCCCCCCCCCCCCCCCCCCCCCCCCCCCCCCCCCCCCCCCCCCCCCCCCCCCCCCCCCCCCCCCCCCCCCCCCCCCCCCCCCCCCCCCCCCCCCCCCCCCCCCCCCCCCCCCCCCCCCCCCCCCCCCCCCCCCCCCCCCCCCCCCCCCCCCCCCCCCCCCCCCCCCCCCCCCCCCCCCCCCCCCCCCCCCCCCCCCCCCCCCCCCCCCCCCCCCCCCCCCCCCCCCCCCCCCCCCCCCCCCCCCCCCCCCCCCCCCCCCCCCCCCCCCCCCCCCCCCCCCCCCCCCCCCCCCCCCCCCCCCCCCCCCCCCCCCCCCCCCCCCCCCCCCCCCCCCCCCCCCCCCCCCCCCCCCCCCCCCCCCCCCCCCCCCCCCCCCCCCCCCCCCCCCCCCCCCCCCCCCCCCCCCCCCCCCCCCCCCCCCCCCCCCCCCCCCCCCCCCCCCCCCCCCCCCCCCCCCCCCCCCCCCCCCCCCCCCCCCCCCCCCCCCCCCCCCCCCCCCCCCCCCCCCCCCCCCCCCCCCCCCCCCCCCCCCCCCCCCCCCCCCCCCCCCCCCCCCCCCCCCCCCCCCCCCCCCCCCCCCCCCCCCCCCCCCCCCCCCCCCCCCCCCCCCCCCCCCCCCCCCCCCCCCCCCCCCCCCCCCCCCCCCCCCCCCCCCCCCCCCCCCCCCCCCCCCCCCCCCCCCCCCCCCCCCCCCCCCCCCCCCCCCCCCCCCCCCCCCCCCCCCCCCCCCCCCCCCCCCCCCCCCCCCCCCCCCCCCCCCCCCCCCCCCCCCCCCCCCCCCCCCCCCCCCCCCCCCCCCCCCCCCCCCCCCCCCCCCCCCCCCCCCCCCCCCCCCCCCCCCCCCCCCCCCCCCCCCCCCCCCCCCCCCCCCCCCCCCCCCCCCCCCCCCCCCCCCCCCCCCCCCCCCCCCCCCCCCCCCCCCCCCCCCCCCCCCCCCCCCCCCCCCCCCCCCCCCCCCCCCCCCCCCCCCCCCCCCCCCCCCCCCCCCCCCCCCCCCCCCCCCCCCCCCCCCCCCCCCCCCCCCCCCCCCCCCCCCCCCCCCCCCCCCCCCCCCCCCCCCCCCCCCCCCCCCCCCCCCCCCCCCCCCCCCCCCCCCCCCCCCCCCCCCCCCCCCCCCCCCCCCCCCCCCCCCCCCCCCCCCCCCCCCCCCCCCCCCCCCCCCCCCCCCCCCCCCCCCCCCCCCCCCCCCCCCCCCCCCCCCCCCCCCCCCCCCCCCCCCCCCCCCCCCCCCCCCCCCCCCCCCCCCCCCCCCCCCCCCCCCCCCCCCCCCCCCCCCCCCCCCCCCCCCCCCCCCCCCCCCCCCCCCCCCCCCCCCCCCCCCCCCCCCCCCCCCCCCCCCCCCCCCCCCCCCCCCCCCCCCCCCCCCCCCCCCCCCCCCCCCCCCCCCCCCCCCCCCCCCCCCCCCCCCCCCCCCCCCCCCCCCCCCCCCCCCCCCCCCCCCCCCCCCCCCCCCCCCCCCCCCCCCCCCCCCCCCCCCCCCCCCCCCCCCCCCCCCCCCCCCCCCCCCCCCCCCCCCCCCCCCCCCCCCCCCCCCCCCCCCCCCCCCCCCCCCCCCCCCCCCCCCCCCCCCCCCCCCCCCCCCCCCCCCCCCCCCCCCCCCCCCCCCCCCCCCCCCCCCCCCCCCCCCCCCCCCCCCCCCCCCCCCCCCCCCCCCCCCCCCCCCCCCCCCCCCCCCCCCCCCCCCCCCCCCCCCCCCCCCCCCCCCCCCCCCCCCCCCCCCCCCCCCCCCCCCCCCCCCCCCCCCCCCCCCCCCCCCCCCCCCCCCCCCCCCCCCCCCCCCCCCCCCCCCCCCCCCCCCCCCCCCCCCCCCCCCCCCCCCCCCTTTACAAATCAGGAAAAAACAAGCAAGGCTTCTCTCTGAGCAAAGGGCCTCCCAGCAGGCTTAAATTTCCTGAAGTTCACTCTGGTTTTTTCTTGTTGCCACCATTCAGGGTTAGGTTCTCTCATTCCAGAATAACCAAACCAATTATAATTGTGGTATCAGCTGGAATGCTGAACTGAACCATGCAGTGTACTGACCAGCTAAAATGCTTGTGCATTCCACTAAATTTAAGCACTGCTATTTGCAGAAATAAGCAGACCACAATGCCTCTTGTCCGCGCACCTGTCCAAAAAACCGCCGTGCAACCATGCCAGCTAGTCCTTGGTCCATGGATGAACTGGTAGAAAGTGCATTCCGGACTAGGATGCAGTTGTTTTCGCTCGTCCCTGCACTGCCATCAGGAAGTAAAACGTATGAATCAACTTCTTTTAGATTGCGTTGGTCATTCTACCTTAGTTACTACCAATGTAGGGATACCTTGAAGACGGGAGGTTAGACGACGGCAGCGAGGGATAGCCATCTCATTTTGCGGAGTTGTACTAAAACTGAGGTGTGTGCTTTTGATTGCGCGGATAGAAACGATACGGAGACAGACATCCCGAAACGATATGGAGACAGACATCCCTGTTTGCGCAAATAAGAAATACGGTTATTTAAACAGTGACAGATATTACTACTTTCCCCCGTTTCCTCTTAGAACCAAGTCCTAGATTCATGCTACAACTTTCCCACTTTCTTCCCTGTTTGAACCAACGCTTTGAGTCGACTGTATGAAATAGCTTTACTTCTAATCTACTACTACTATAATGCGGCAGTTTTGAAATTGGATTTACCACTCCATCTTCGGTTCTCCCGCCCAAACCCCCCCCCCCCCCCCCCCCCCCCCCCCCCCCCCCCCCCCCCCCCCCCCCCCCCCCCCCCCCCCCCCCCCCCCCCCCCCCCCCCCCCCCCCCCCCCCCCCCCCCCCCCCCCCCCCCCCCCCCCCCCCCCCCCCCCCCCCCCCCCCCCCCCCCCCCCCCCCCCCCCCCCCCCCCCCCCCCCCCCCCCCCCCCCCCCCCCCCCCCCCCCCCCCCCCCCCCCCCCCCCCCCCCCCCCCCCCCCCCCCCCCCCCCCCCCCCCCCCCCCCCCCCCCCCCCCCCCCCCCCCCCCCCCCCCCCCCCCCCCCCCCCCCCCCCCCCCCCCCCCCCCCCCCCCCCCCCCCCCCCCCCCCCCCCCCCCCCCCCCCCCCCCCCCCCCCCCCCCCCCCCCCCCCCCCCCCCCCCCCCCCCCCCCCCCCCCCCCCCCCCCCCCCCCCCCCCCCCCCCCCCCCCCCCCCCCCCCCCCCCCCCCCCCCCCCCCCCCCCCCCCCCCCCCCCCCCCCCCCCCCCCCCCCCCCCCCCCCCCCCCCCCCCCCCCCCCCCCCCCCCCCCCCCCCCCCCCCCCCCCCCCCCCCCCCCCCCCCCCCCCCCCCCCCCCCCCCCCCCCCCCCCCCCCCCCCCCCCCCCCCCCCCCCCCCCCCCCCCCCCCCCCCCCCCCCCCCCCCCCCCCCCCCCCCCCCCCCCCCCCCCCCCCCCCCCCCCCCCCCCCCCCCCCCCCCCCCCCCCCCCCCCCCCCCCCCCCCCCCCCCCCCCCCCCCCCCCCCCCCCCCCCCCCCCCCCCCCCCCCCCCCCCCCCCCCCCCCCCCCCCCCCCCCCCCCCCCCCCCCCCCCCCCCCCCCCCCCCCCCCCCCCCCCCCCCCCCCCCCCCCCCCCCCCCCCCCCCCCCCCCCCCCCCCCCCCCCCCCCCCCCCCCCCCCCCCCCCCCCCCCCCCCCCCCCCCCCCCCCCCCCCCCCCCCCCCCCCCCCCCCCCCCCCCCCCCCCCCCCCCCCCCCCCCCCCCCCCCCCCCCCCCCCCCCCCCCCCCCCCCCCCCCCCCCCCCCCCCCCCCCCCCCCCCCCCCCCCCCCCCCCCCCCCCCCCCCCCCCCCCCCCCCCCCCCCCCCCCCCCCCCCCCCCCCCCCCCCCCCCCCCCCCCCCCCCCCCCCCCCCCCCCCCCCCCCCCCCCCCCCCCCCCCCCCCCCCCCCCCCCCCCCCCCCCCCCCCCCCCCCCCCCCCCCCCCCCCCCCCCCCCCCCCCCCCCCCCCCCCCCCCCCCCCCCCCCCCCCCCCCCCCCCCCCCCCCCCCCCCCCCCCCCCCCCCCCCCCCCCCCCCCCCCCCCCCCCCCCCCCCCCCCCCCCCCCCCCCCCCCCCCCCCCCCCCCCCCCCCCCCCCCCCCCCCCCCCCCCCCCCCCCCCCCCCCCCCCCCCCCCCCCCCCCCCCCCCCCCCCCCCCCCCCCCCCCCCCCCCCCCCCCCCCCCCCCCCCCCCCCCCCCCCCCCCCCCCCCCCCCCCCCCCCCCCCCCCCCCCCCCCCCCCCCCCCCCCCCCCCCCCCCCCCCCCCCCCCCCCCCCCCCCCCCCCCCCCCCCCCCCCCCCCCCCCCCCCCCCCCCCCCCCCCCCCCCCCCCCCCCCCCCCCCCCCCCCCCCCCCCCCCCCCCCCCCCCCCCCCCCCCCCCCCCCCCCCCCCCCCCCCCCCCCCCCCCCCCCCCCCCCCCCCCCCCCCCCCCCCCCCCCCCCCCCCCCCCCCCCCCCCCCCCCCCCCCCCCCCCCCCCCCCCCCCCCCCCCCCCCCCCCCCCCCCCCCCCCCCCCCCCCCCCCCCCCCCCCCCCCCCCCCCCCCCCCCCCCCCCCCCCCCCCCCCCCCCCCCCCCCCCCCCCCCCCCCCCCCCCCCCCCCCCCCCCCCCCCCCCCCCCCCCCCCCCCCCCCCCCCCCCCCCCCCCCCCCCCCCCCCCCCCCCCCCCCCCCCCCCCCCCCCCCCCCCCCCCCCCCCCCCCCCCCCCCCCCCCCCCCCCCCCCCCCCCCCCCCCCCCCCCCCCCCCCCCCCCCCCCCCCCCCCCCCCCCCCCCCCCCCCCCCCCCCCCCCCCCCCCCCCCCCCCCCCCCCCCCCCCCCCCCCCCCCCCCCCCCCCCCCCCCCCCCCCCCCCCCCCCCCCCCCCCCCCCCCCCCCCCCCCCCCCCCCCCCCCCCCCCCCCCCCCCCCCCCCCCCCCCCCCCCCCCCCCCCCCCCCCCCCCCCCCCCCCCCCCCCCCCCCCCCCCCCCCCCCCCCCCCCCCCCCCCCCCCCCCCCCCCCCCCCCCCCCCCCCCCCCCCCCCCCCCCCCCCCCCCCCCCCCCCCCCCCCCCCCCCCCCCCCCCCCCCCCCCCCCCCCCCCCCCCCCCCCCCCCCCCCCCCCCCCCCCCCCCCCCCCCCCCCCCCCCCCCCCCCCCCCCCCCCCCCCCCCCCCCCCCCCCCCCCCCCCCCCCCCCCCCCCCCCCCCCCCCCCCCCCCCCCCCCCCCCCCCCCCCCCCCCCCCCCCCCCCCCCCCCCCCCCCCCCCCCCCCCCCCCCCCCCCCCCCCCCCCCCCCCCCCCCCCCCCCCCCCCCCCCCCCCCCCCCCCCCCCCCCCCCCCCCCCCCCCCCCCCCCCCCCCCCCCCCCCCCCCCCCCCCCCCCCCCCCCCCCCCCCCCCCCCCCCCCCCCCCCCCCCCCCCCCCCCCCCCCCCCCCCCCCCCCCCCCCCCCCCCCCCCCCCCCCCCCCCCCCCCCCCCCCCCCCCCCCCCCCCCCCCCCCCCCCCCCCCCCCCCCCCCCCCCCCCCCCCCCCCCCCCCCCCCCCCCCCCCCCCCCCCCCCCCCCCCCCCCCCCCCCCCCCCCCCCCCCCCCCCCCCCCCCCCCCCCCCCCCCCCCCCCCCCCCCCCCCCCCCCCCCCCCCCCCCCCCCCCCCCCCCCCCCCCCCCCCCCCCCCCCCCCCCCCCCCCCCCCCCCCCCCCCCCCCCCCCCCCCCCCCCCCCCCCCCCCCCCCCCCCCCCCCCCCCCCCCCCCCCCCCCCCCCCCCCCCCCCCCCCCCCCCCCCCCCCCCCCCCCCCCCCCCCCCCCCCCCCCCCCCCCCCCCCCCCCCCCCCCCCCCCCCCCCCCCCCCCCCCCCCCCCCCCCCCCCCCCCCCCCCCCCCCCCCCCCCCCCCCCCCCCCCCCCCCCCCCTTTGGAACGGAGGGAGTACAATGCACAACCCCATGAATCTTAACATTTTTATAGAACTTATTGATTTTGAATGAGATGACCTATAAGAACTAAGCGAACATCTACATCATGCATATATGTCATTCATCTTCGAGAGGTAACTATAAAGTTGGGTGAGGAGTCTACAAAGAAAGACCATCGTATCACCCGCAATAATTTCAAGCATCCTTTAGTGTCGAGGAATATCATAGGAACTCTATATGGTATGATTTTTATAGGATTTTTTCCTTTAGAGCCAATTGGTTCATAGGAATAGATTCATATACTCTACATTTCCAAGGAAATAAACATGATATCATTTCTATAGCTTTAGAACCACTTGGTTTATATGAATGGATTCCTATACTCCCTTAATTTGAAAGGAAAATAAACATGAGCGTATATTCAATAGAAAAGTTCCTATGATATGAACCAAATTACATCTCTTTTCTAATCCCTCCTCATAGGAATTGAGAAACATGTCATCTCTATATTCAATAGAAAAGTTCCTATGATGTGAACCAAATGGCATCTCTTTTCCAATCCCTACTCATAGGAATTGAGATGCTCCATGTCATCTCTTTCCCTACAACTTCCATGTATACATCTTCTATTCCTAAATAGATAGTACAACCCACTAGTAGCTTTTTTCCAAAACATCCAACTATGGTACAAGAACTATATAGTGTGCCAATAACTTTGAAAGATAGTCGCTGGATGAAGCTAACCCGACAGTGCAGAGATAGGCAAATCCGAGAACTACTGGTCGTTGGATATCATCAACATTCCACCAGATCTGCCACATGTACAATTCCCCCCCCCCCCCCCCCCCCCCCCCCCCCCCCCCCCCCCCCCCCCCCCCCCCCCCCCCCCCCCCCCCCCCCCCCCCCCCCCCCCCCCCCCCCCCCCCCCCCCCCCCCCCCCCCCCCCCCCCCCCCCCCCCCCCCCCCCCCCCCCCCCCCCCCCCCCCCCCCCCCCCCCCCCCCCCCCCCCCCCCCCCCCCCCCCCCCCCCCCCCCCCCCCCCCCCCCCCCCCCCCCCCCCCCCCCCCCCCCCCCCCCCCCCCCCCCCCCCCCCCCCCCCCCCCCCCCCCCCCCCCCCCCCCCCCCCCCCCCCCCCCCCCCCCCCCCCCCCCCCCCCCCCCCCCCCCCCCCCCCCCCCCCCCCCCCCCCCCCCCCCCCCCCCCCCCCCCCCCCCCCCCCCCCCCCCCCCCCCCCCCCCCCCCCCCCCCCCCCCCCCCCCCCCCCCCCCCCCCCCCCCCCCCCCCCCCCCCCCCCCCCCCCCCCCCCCCCCCCCCCCCCCCCCCCCCCCCCCCCCCCCCCCCCCCCCCCCCCCCCCCCCCCCCCCCCCCCCCCCCCCCCCCCCCCCCCCCCCCCCCCCCCCCCCCCCCCCCCCCCCCCCCCCCCCCCCCCCCCCCCCCCCCCCCCCCCCCCCCCCCCCCCCCCCCCCCCCCCCCCCCCCCCCCCCCCCCCCCCCCCCCCCCCCCCCCCCCCCCCCCCCCCCCCCCCCCCCCCCCCCCCCCCCCCCCCCCCCCCCCCCCCCCCCCCCCCCCCCCCCCCCCCCCCCCCCCCCCCCCCCCCCCCCCCCCCCCCCCCCCCCCCCCCCCCCCCCCCCCCCCCCCCCCCCCCCCCCCCCCCCCCCCCCCCCCCCCCCCCCCCCCCCCCCCCCCCCCCCCCCCCCCCCCCCCCCCCCCCCCCCCCCCCCCCCCCCCCCCCCCCCCCCCTTTAGAAAAAATAATCAATTATGATACAGAAGATTCTAGAACAAAGGAGAAGTTCTTGTGTTTTGAGGTTTGTGCATTATGCTTAAGTTCAACCATGGAGTCTTCTAAATTGTACATGCGGCAGATCTAGTGGATTGTTGATGATATCCAACAGCTAGTAGTGCTCGGATTTGCCTATCTCTGCACTGTCGGGTTAGCTTCATCCAGCGACCATCTTTCAAAGTTATTGGCACACTATATAGTTCTTGTGCCATAGTTGCATGTTTTGGAAAAAAGCTACTAGTGGGTTGTACTATCTATTTAGGAATAGAAGATGTATACATGGAAGTTGTAGGGAAAGAGATGACATGGAGCATCTCAATTCCTATGAGTAGGGATTGGAAAAGAGATGTCATTTGGTTCACATCATAGGAACTTTTCTATTGAATCTAGAGATGACATGTATCTCAATTCCTATGAGGAAGGATTAGAAAAGATATGTAATTTGGTTCATATCATAGGAACTTTTCTATTGAATATACACTAATGTTTATTTTCCTTTGAAATTAAGGGAGTACAGGAATCCATTCATATGAACCAAGTGGCTCTAAAGCTATAGAAATGATATCATGTTTATTTCCTTTGAAATGTGGAGTATATGAATCTATTCCTATGAACCAATTGGCTCTAAAGGAAAAAATCCTATAAAAATCATATCATATAGAGTTCCTATGATATTCCTCGACACTAAAGGATGCTTGAAATTGATGCGGGTGATACAATGGTCTTTCTTTGTAGACTCCTCATCCATCTTTATAGTTACCTCTCGAAGATGAATGAAATGATACATACATGGTATTCTACATGTGGAATTTGGTACACGAAAACTCGGTGAAAGTTTGTGAGGTTCGAATTTTCAATAAAGCTATATGCACTGCATTTCAGAACGGAGAGAGCATACGGCAGTTGCTAACACTCACATGGAAGATTTGTGTGTAGGAGGAGTCCCCCCCCCCCCCCCCCCCCCCCCCCCCCCCCCCCCCCCCCCCCCCCCCCCCCCCCCCCCCCCCCCCCCCCCCCCCCCCCCCCCCCCCCCCCCCCCCCCCCCCCCCCCCCCCCCCCCCCCCCCCCCCCCCCCCCCCCCCCCCCCCCCCCCCCCCCCCCCCCCCCCCCCCCCCCCCCCCCCCCCCCCCCCCCCCCCCCCCCCCCCCCCCCCCCCCCCCCCCCCCCCCCCCCCCCCCCCCCCCCCCCCCCCCCCCCCCCCCCCCCCCCCCCCCCCCCCCCCCACCCTACACTCAGAACTTCTAAAAAAAAAAGACGTCGCACACCTTTTATTTTAGCTCACACGTCACACACTTATACTATTACTCTTGTGGCGAACATTCTTTGGGTATAGTATATTGTACTCTCACGAAGAGAAGCGGTGCACGCACGCACTAGTTCTCCCACACCCACTCGCGGGTACATGTAGGAGCGCATTTTTTTGAAGCTGGTACAACAAAATCACTCCACTATATATATAAGCAGGAGCCTTAGCGCTTGCTTTACTAGGGTTCCTCTCTTTCACTCTCTCATGCTCTTCTGATCTAAGCAAGACATAGGTGGCCACACTCTCTCTCTGCTCACGACTGGTCACAAATCCAGCTGGACCACCTCGACCGGGGCAGGGGTGTAGGTGCATCGTTCATGCTGTCATCGGCGGCGAGGGAGGAGACCAACGGCTGCCCGCGCGTCCCGATCAGCGGCCGTGCCGTTCTCTCCGATAGAGCGCCGGATCGGGAGGGCCTCCGACCCCTTCTTCCTTCCTGCGGTATTGTGGCCAAGATGCGGCCTCCCGACGCCGTCTTTGCCACATGCCGATGACCCTTAGGTATATATTCATTCAAACCTGCCTTGCTCTACTGCCCCAGCTCCCCACGCGGCTGCGTGTGGATCTTTTTCTACTTCCGCCGGCTGTTCCAAAGCCACCTAGACTTTTACTATTATTAGAGGTAAAGGTAGTTCATACAATCGAATCTAAGAGTTGGTTCAACAGGGAAGAAAGTGGGAAAGCTGTAGCATGAATCTAGGACTTGGTTCTAAGCCCCCCCCCCCCCCCCCCCCCCCCCCCCCCCCCCCCCCCCCCCCCCCCCCCCCCCCCCCCCCCCCCCCCCCCCCCCCCCCCCCCCCCCCCCCCCCCCCCCCCCCCCCCCCCCCCCCCCCCCCCCCCCCCCCCCCCCCCCCCCCCCCCCCCCCCCCCCCCCCCCCCCCCCCCCCCCCCCCCCCCCCCCCCCCCCCCCCCCCCCCCCCCCCCCCCCCCCCCCCCCCCCCCCCCCCCCCCCCCCCCCCCCCCCCCCCCCCCCCCCCCCCCCCCCCCCCCCCCCCCCCCCCCCCCCCCCCCCCCCCCCCCCCCCCCCCCCCCCCCCCCCCCCCCCCCCCCCCCCCCCCCCCCCCCCCCCCCCCCCCCCCCCCCCCCCCCCCCCCCCCCCCCCCCCCCCCCCCCCCCCCCCCCCCCCCCCCCCCCCCCCCCCCCCCCCCCCCCCCCCCCCCCCCCCCCCCCCCGAATCTTAACCTTCCTCCGTCCAGCTTAATGCTGGAAAGGTGGGGCTTTGTGATTTGACCCCTCATCACTCATTTACTACTACTGCGGCGCTACGACCAGGGTGCCTCCAAGTCCAACCGCTGCTCCGAACTGTAATTTGGTGCATCGCATGTGGAACAAGATGGTGGATGAGCCACATGTCGGCCAAAGGGGTCTCGTAAGTGTGTCGCCATTTCGTGTGCGGACTGAGCCTGCTGAGTTGCTACGCCAACGCAACAGGAGCAGCCTACCACTTGGTTTTGCTCCTTGGTGAATCCCGACTATATTGATCTAAAAAGATACATATTGTACTACCCTCTCTGTCTCGGTTTATAGGGCACGCACATAGTTCTCGGTGTCATTCATTTGACTAACTAAATATGAGTTACTATGTCACAAAAAGTATATCATTCGATTCTTAAGCGGATGTAGTTTCTAAACATATACTGTTCATCACATATATAGCCAGTTATATTCTCAACCTAGAACGACGTGCATGCCCTGTAAACCGATACGGAGGAAGTAGTAAAAATGAGGTGATTTTACCGAGCGATGGGCGGGGGAGCATGGCATGTCACGCGGTCCCACGTGTCATGATGTACCAAGGCGATGCGCGTGTCCCTCTTGAGGCAGAATACTAGCCACAGTGGGAGTAACTTCAGCAGTAACATTGAGTCCAACTCAACAAATTTGCTTATGTGGCAATGAGTTAATGAGGAGAGAGGTAGTTTGAGTAACTTAGCTAGTTACTGTAACATCACATGTCCCAATGCAATATGAGTCTATAACCTAATAAATGAGGCTTTGCATGTTACCATACTTATGTTACTACCCACTATGAAAGGTAGTAACATAGTCTAGGGATATGTGTATGTTACTAGTGTATGTTACTCTCCATTGTGGCTAGTCGAACAATGGCAGAAGCAATACTACGTGGTTATCTTGAAGGAGATGATGGCGAAGCGAAGTGTGAAATAATGGTTGCTTCGTCCGTCTGGCAAGGTGCGGCATTGTGATTTGACGTCTCATTGCTCATTACTACTACTGGGGCGGTACGACTGGGGTGCGTCCCCCTGCTGTTCTGTACTGTTATTTGGTGCATGACACGTCGACCCGGTTGCTATATGTCCCACATGTCGGCGAGAGGAAGTACAGAATTCATGAAAGCGAGCGTCGACGGAGTAGTACAAGACACGGCTTGGTTTTTGTTGCTTCGCGCGATCCATCGATACAAACCCGGACTAAAAAAAGGCGAGGGCCGGTCTTTTCCCGTGCGTCAGGCAGGGGAGTTTGGCATAGTCTGTTCGAGGCAACGAGGTAGGAAGGGAAACAAGCAAATAAAGGTTGAGCGACTTAGTTTTGGGAAAAACTGATTTTACGGAGTACGTACCCACTATGGAGGTAGTATACTACTTACTAGTCCCTCCTTTCCGGTTTATAGGGCTCGTCTAAAAAAATCATTTTTCTGTTTTATAAGTCTCAATTCTACTAGTAGTAGTAGTACCATCACATGTTGGATTTCGAGGTGCGTTAAATCACCCGATGCAAGCATTGTCAAGAGAAAACTCACCAATGCATGTAGAAGTTCATGGAAATTTAGTGGTCATGCATGCATTCATTCTAATTAATGCCTTGGTAAACATAACTTCTTGAGAAAAACGAGCGTACCTTACTTGTGCAAACTACGAAATTAATTCCACCACTCACCGTCTACCTTGGTTGGAGAGATTTTGAAATTGAGCCATAAACTAGAAAGGAGGGAGTAGTAACATAGCCTAGGGTAGCTTGCTGCACCACAGACTCCAAGGAAATTGTTGTAGTAGTACTACTCCTATATACCACTGTACTATTCCTACTACTACTAAAAGACATATATTCCAAACAGTATGATAATCTCTCTAACCAAGGTAGGGACGAGGAGTAAACGGAGGGAGTAGTAAAATTTTCTCCTCGTCCTGTGAGCCACCGCGCGCGTGGGTGAGGGAGCGGGCGTAAGGCGTAGTACTACTACCTCCGTCCTGGTTTATAGGTCACCTTTGTAGTTCGTGCCAATTTTTTACCAAATATTTAGCTAACAAAATGTTAATGCATGTCAACAAAAATTATATCGTTGGATTTGTATTTCAACATAGTTTTCAATGATATAATTTTTGGTAACATGCACGAACATTTTGTTAGTTCAATCTATAGTCAAAATTTGACACAATATACAAACGGGGCCAATAAACCAATATAGTACAATGAGTAGTAGTAAGCAAGCTTCACATCGTCCTGCGAGCCACCGCGCCCGTGGGCGGGGGAGACGACATAGTAAGCAAGCTTCTCCTCGTTCTACGAGTTGACGGGACACATCAAAAGTAATACGTACAAAGCATCTCGAGTGTATAGAACCTTGCCTCTAAGGTAGGCCCCACATGGTTTGCCTCTTTTTTAACATAACGCGTCAAGTCGCAATTTGTTTGTCCACCCGTGGTAGACGATCCTCCATCAAGTGGACAACCAGTACATGTGTCAAATTACCACGTGGGCTGCCTTTTCGTACAGAAATGAGCTCCACCGTGTACCCGCGCGGGTGTGGTTGGGAAAGAGACGGGAGTATGTGCGCCGTGCGTGCACCTCTTCTCTTCGTGCACGTCCCCCACCTATGTGGGTGTGTGTGAGAGAGATACAAACCTAGACATAATGCGTCGTCCATCCCCATGCCTCCGCCCAGTTCGACCACCAGTCACCACCACGCCCCACTCCTCCTCACCTTATCTCTCATCTTTCTCGAGATATCATTTTTTCGATGAAATTCTCAAGATACCATTTTTCCGATAAAATTCTCGAGATATCATTAGTTTTTACACATGGGATTACTCCTGCATGGGTCAATCACAACAGGTGTTTTGTAAAAAAAATACATCTTGATGTTCTGTGCAATGCACGGGCATCTTGCTAGTCCATGAAAACAACACATGGCAAAATTTCACGGCGAACGAGGGATTTGAATCTGCTGGGAGGGGCTGTTTGGATTTTGCCCAGGGTAGCCAAAATATTGGCGACCCTATTGTCCACCTGTGCCTTTGCCACCGATGAACGAGGAATGGCTCGGGTGCTCATGCATCCTCCAGCGCGCACATTGGAGACGAGCTCGCATGAGCTGTGCTTTTTTTGTCCCACCACGCCGCCTGAGCCGGCCGTAGACCGACCGGCGACCCGCATATTACGCCATCCAACCGTAGCCGCACACATTCCGACAACAACTCAACCAACCGGACGAAATTCATGCAAACACGGCGATATTTCTCATAAACAATGACGGAATTCATATAAAATACCAGATTTTCATACAAACATGACGGATTTCATTACATTCAAATCAACTAAGCGGTGCTAGTTCTCGACAGCACAGGTATATAATACCTGGCCTAAATGGTCGCCCGCCGATCCATTTGTGTCCCTCATGTCCGGCAGCATGATCACCGGGCTGCCGGGAGCCCCGGAGGTATATGCTTCAGCGCAAAGGATGGCTCGCTTCCCCACTGCCCAACTGATATGGTTGGCTGATGCCCAAGATGATGGTGGAAGGGGGCTTCTCCGCTTCCGTGGAGCCCATGCGGGGTCGACGAAGGTCCTCACAACAAAAGGATCCGGCAAGACACCTGCTGTGTACACCGGCGTCGCCTCCGCGGTGGCCTTCATGGGACCCAAGCGGCGGCAGCCTCCCGTGTTCTACTTCTCCTCGATGATGGCGGCGGACGTGGAGGCGCTGGCCACCGACTCGTCACTCTCCGCGCACCCGGCTTCTGTCTCTCCTTGCATGGCGCGGCCACCGGCATGGGAGTCTCGGCCATAGAAATGGGAGACGCGGTCGCAGACACGGGAGGCGCTGTACGAGGCGGCGGCGTGGACGGCAGCGACGACGCCCGTGCGCCTCTCCTCGTCAAGCTGGCCTGGAGCGGCGAGTTGCTGAACCGCGCGCTGGCTTGGGGCGGCAACTGGCTCCGTCGGGCGAGGGGAGGGAGGTGGATCAGCGAGTTGCATAGCTCGTATCCGGCAGGCTCGACGGGCCACCCAGCCGGCTTGGATGTGGGATAACTACTCTTCGTAAGCCATTGTAAGAGTGGACAAAATGGTGAAGGAGGAGATAGGGGAGTGGCGGAGGTGTGCAATTCTTGGCCAGCGTTTGGCGTCGTTTAAATAGGAGATTAAATAGACAGCGGACGGGAGGAGCTCGGCCGGCGTTGCGTTTAATGCCGGCCCGGTCATGAATGGGCGTGTGTCCAGAGTGGGTTTCTCGGCTTCCACACGGGTTTCATGGAGGCGTTTGAATGCGGCAAGGAGGCGTGTTCAGCCGGGCATGCATCGAGTGGCGCCCTCAACTCTGACGTACGACACCGCGCCGTTTTTCCACTGACGTGTGGGATCTTTGGGTACATGGCCTGCATGTCAGTGACCCAACGCAGGCAGCGCACGGCAGAGGAACTTTTGGTGGGCCAGGGCGGTCAGAAGCGGGCATTTCATAAACCGATGATTGTTCATTGAGTGTGACGTCATCTATTTCATCTAGATAAGCCTACTATTATATAATGTAAGAGAATTTTAAAATTTTCATATATACGTTGATAGCCTGTTCGATACGTTGTGATTCATAAAGACCGCTGCAAACATCAATGTTCTGCTTATCACAGATAAGATTGATTAATACCCGTAACAATCCATGTCCTTAACAAAGGGTGCATGAACGTATAGGTTGAGCGTGTGTCTTGCGTCGTGTGTTGTGTGCATGCAGGCGTGCGAGTGTTGCGTGCGTGCATGTGTACGTTTCAGTGTTGCATGCATGTGTGCGTACGTGCGTATGTTTGTGAGTGAATGTGTACGTGTCAGTGTTGCACGCCTGCATGCGTGCGTGTGTTCGTTATGTGTACGTGTCAGTGTTGCACGCCTGCATGCGTGCATGTGTTCGTGCGAGTGTTGCGTGCGTGCATGTGTACGTGCGGGGTGAGGCTACACGTCAGTCGACTGACTTTTTCATCTCTGGTCAGTAGGTTTTCTAGCCGTTGGATACTAAATCAAGGGCCTGCAGTTTATCTTCAACCTCCACCCCCTGAGCCGCCAGCCACCACCGGCCGAACCGCCGGCCGCCGCCGCCCGCGGCCGGCCCGCCCCGAAACCACTCCCCACCGCCGGTCCGCCACCGCCTCGGCCATCCCTATAGGCCCCCCCGCGCCGAGCTTTTTCTCCGGTGATCCCCACGCCACCGCCCAATCACCGCCCCCCCCCCCCCCCCCCCCCCCCCCCCCCCCCCCCCCCCCCCCCCCCCCCCCCCCCCCCCCCCCCCCCCCCCCCCCCCCCCCCCCCCCCCCCCCCCCCCCCCCCCCCCCCCCCCCCCCCCCCCCCCCCCCCCCCCCCCCCCCCCCCCCCCCCCCCCCCCCCCCCCCCCCCCCCCCCCCCCCCCCCCCCCCCCCCCCCCCCCCCCCCCCCCCCCCCCCCCCCCCCCCCCCCCCCCCCCCCCCCCCCCCCCCCCCCCCCCCCCCCCCCCCCCCCCCCCCCCCCCCCCCCCCCCCCCCCCCCCCCCCCCCCCCCCCCCCCCCCCCCCCCCCCCCCCCCCCCCCCCCCCCCCCCCCCCCCCCCCCCCCCCCCCCCCCCCCCCCCCCCCCCCCCCCCCCCCCCCCCCCCCCCCCCCCCCCCCCCCCCCCCCCCCCCCCCCCCCCCCCCCCCCCCCCCCCCCCCCCCCCCCCCCCCCCCCCCCCCCCCCCCCCCCCCCCCCCCCCCCCCCCCCCCCCCCCCCCCCCCCCCCCCCCCCCCCCCCCCCCCCCCCCCCCCCCCCCCCCCCCCCCCCCCCCCCCCCCCCCCCCCGAAGTCACCATAGGTGCCTCGTAGTCGAGTGGAACGTCTCCTCCCACTGAATGCACATCGCCAGAAAAATACTGAAATTAACCCAGGATAAATGCGAGCACCAGGACTTTAACCCTGGCGGGCTCGAGAAACCACTGTCCTCCTAACCATCCAACCACAGGTTGGTTAGCACCACAAACTGTATGTGCTGACCGTGATGAGCTTATTCTGAAGTCCAGTGACCATATTGTGTTTTCGCTTCAAATACAATGACCGTAAGTGTCGTCAACAAAATACGGAGCACGCATCAAATACAATGCCCGTCAGTGTCATCAACAAAATACGGAGACGTATCATGAGCTAGATACCGTATGATCACCACGAGAATGTATACGGTGACTGTAATGAGCATATTCTGAAGTCCAGCGACCGTATAGTGATTTTGCTTGAAATACAGTGACCGTCACACGTGGATGTGTCATGGGCATGCATACTTTTAGAGGGCCGAGAGATAGTTTGTGTGCGTACATGAAAGTGGTGTAGAAAGAGGGGTGTCCAGTGGAGACAAGGAGAGATATGCCCTTCGTTTCTCTTTCCCGTGACTAACATTTTATGAGAAAATATAAACATTCACAATGCAGAACAAATATTTTTGGATGCACCATGCAATTAACTTTCATGTATAACATTGTACTATTGTATATGCTTGCATGTGTGGTGTGGTGGGCACATCATTTCTAGGTGGGGTTGGCACATCATTTCTAGTTGTGGTGGGTCAACATGAGGACTCATGGGTCGGTTCCATCCTGCGCCACATAGGTTGGACCAAGACGCATTATACGAAGACCCATGTGGAGGACTCGGCGTACAACACGAAGCTATCAGAGTCGTGGAGGACTCTATCCCCACTGGTGATAAGCCGACTATATATGATT
>JAAAWM010010774.1:0-50722 GCA_036873465.1 Thinopyrum obtusiflorum | reverse complement strand
CTACTTTCTCACATCCTCATATGACCTAAACCTAAAGTCAAAATCGGTCACACCGATTCTTTCTATCCGGTGCCACCGAGTTCAAATGTCATAGCCACTGCCACAAACCCTAGGCAAATCGGTCTCATCGATAGGGATCTCGGTCTCACCGAGATGGGATTGTAATCTCTCTGCTTCCCTTCGTAACGTCTCGGTCTAACCGGAGTGAGCGATTGGTCCCACCGAGATTGCAATGTAAACTCTCTGTTTCCCTTTTGTAACATTTCGGTCTCACCGAAAAGAGCAAATCGGTCCCACCGAGTTTACCTGACCAACTCTCTGGTTAGCTAATTACCAAAATCGGTCGCACCGAGTTTGTGTAATCGGTCTCACTGAGATTACGTTATACCCTAACCCTAATCATATCGGTCCTACCGAGTTGCATTTCGGTCCCACCGAAAATCCTAACAGTCACTAGGTTTACTAAATCGGTCTGACCGAGTTTGTTGATTCGGTCCCACCGAGATTGGTAAATTGTGTGTAACGGTTAGATTTGGTGTGGAGGCTATATATACCCCTCCACCTCATCTTCATTCATGGAGAGAGCCATCAGAACTAACCTACACTTCCAACTTACCAGTTCTGAGAGAGAACCACCTAGTCATGTGTTGAGGCCAAGATATTCCATTCCTACCATATGAATCTTGATCTCTAGCCTTGCCCAAGTTCCCCCCCCCCCCCCCCCCCCCCCCCCCCCCCCCCCCCCCCCCCCCCCCCCCCCCCCCCCCCCCCCCCCCCCCCCCCCCCCCCCCCCCCCCCCCCCCCCCCCCCCCCCCCCCCCCCCCCCCCCCCCCCCCCCCCCCCCCCCCCCCCCCCCCCCCCCCCCCCCCCCCCCCCCCCCCCCCCCCCCCCCCCCCCCCCCCCCCCCCCCCCCCCCCCCCCCCCCCCCCCCCCCCCCCCCCCCCCCCCCCCCCCCCCCCCCCCCCCCCCCCCCCCCCCCCCCCCCCCCCCCCCCCCCCCCCCCCCCCCCCCCCCCCCCCCCCCCCCCCCCCCCCCCCCCCCCCCCCCCCCCCCCCCCCCCCCCCCCCCCCCCCCCCCCCCCCCCCCCCCCCCCCCCCCCCCCCCCCCCCCCCCCCCCCCCCCCCCCCCCCCCCCCCCCCCCCCCCCCCCCCCCCCCCCCCCCCCCCCCCCCCCCCCCCCCCCCCCCCCCCCCCCCCCCCCCCCCCCCCCCCCCCCCCCCCCCCCCCCCCCCCCCCCCCCCCCCCCCCCCCCCCCCCCCCCCCCCCCCCCCCCCCCCCCCCCCCCCCCCCCCCCCCCCCCCCCCCCCCCCCCCCCCCCCCCCCCCCCCCCCCCCCCCCCCCCCCCCCCCCCCCCCCCCCCCCCCCCCCCCCCCCCCCCCCCCCCCCCCCCCCCCCCCCCCCCCCCCCCCCCCCCCCCCCCCCCCCCCCCCCCCCCCCCCCCCCCCCCCCCCCCCCCCCCCCCCCCCCCCCCCCCCCCCCCCCCCCCCCCCCCCCCCCCCCCCCCCCCCCCCCCCCCCCCCCCCCCCCCCCCCCCCCCCCCCCCCCCCCCCCCCCCCCCCCCCCCCCCCCCCCCCCCCCCCCCCCCCCCCCCCCCCCCCCCCCCCCCCCCCCCCCCCCCCCCCCCCCCCCCCCCCCCCCCCCCCCCCCCCCCCCCCCCCCCCCCCCCCCCCCCCCCCCCCCCCCCCCCCCCCCCCCCCCCCCCCCCCCCCCCCCCCCCCCCCCCCCCCCCCCCCCCCCCCCCCCCCCCCCCCCCCCCCCCCCCCCCCCCCCCCCCCCCCCCCCCCCCCCCCCCCCCCCCCCCCCCCCCCCCCCCCCCCCCCCCCCCCCCCCCCCCCCCCCCCCCCCCCCCCCCCCCCCCCCCCCCCCCCCCCCCCCCCCCCCCCCCCCCCCCCCCCCCCCCCCCCCCCCCCCCCCCCCCCCCCCCCCCCCCCCCCCCCCCCCCCCCCCCCCCCCCCCCCCCCCCCCCCCCCCCCCCCCCCCCCCCCCCCCCCCCCCCCCCCCCCCCCCCCCCCCCCCCCCCCCCCCCCCCCCCCCCCCCCCCCCCCCCCCCCCCCCCCCCCCCCCCCCCCCCCCCCCCCCCCCCCCCCCCCCCCCCCCCCCCCCCCCCCCCCCCCCCCCCCCCCCCCCCCCCCCCCCCCCCCCCCCCCCCCCCCCCCCCCCCCCCCCCCCCCCCCCCCCCCCCCCCCCCCCCCCCCCCCCCCCCCCCCCCCCCCCCCCCCCCCCCCCCCCCCCCCCCCCCCCCCCCCCCCCCCCCCCCCCCCCCCCCCCCCCCCCCCCCCCCCCCCCCCCCCCCCCCCCCCCCCCCCCCCCCCCCCCCCCCCCCCCCCCCCCCCCCCCCCCCCCCCCCCCCCCCCCCCCCCCCCCCCCCCCCCCCCCCCCCCCCCCCCCCCCCCCCCCCCCCCCCCCCCCCCCCCCCCCCCCCCCCCCCCCCCCCCCCCCCCCCCCCCCCCCCCCCCCCCCCCCCCCCCCCCCCCCCCCCCCCCCCCCCCCCCCCCCCCCCCCCCCCCCCCCCCCCCCCCCCCCCCCCCCCCCCCCCCCCCCCCCCCCCCCCCCCCCCCCCCCCCCCCCCCCCCCCCCCCCCCCCCCCCCCCCCCCCCCCCCCCCCCCCCCCCCCCCCCCCCCCCCCCCCCCCCCCCCCCCCCCCCCCCCCCCCCCCCCCCCCCCCCCCCCCCCCCCCCCCCCCCCCCCCCCCCCCCCCCCCCCCCCCCCCCGTGTTAGTGTTATGCCTCTCTCTTTATATCGTAGACTTGAATTGAATAAGTTGACACCTACTGAAATATCTTTGCAAATGGACGATAAATCATTTGCTATACCTGTCGGTATTTGTGAGGATTTACCTGTTGTGGTTGCAAATGTCACTATCTTAGCAGACTTTGTTATTCTTGATATTCCTGAGGACGATAGTATGTCAATTATCCTTGGTAGACCTTTTTTGAATACTGCAGAGGCAATTCCTGAACTAATTGAGCCAACTCCTGAGCCTATTCCTAAACCCACTCCAAAGAAAAGAGCTGTTTTATTTCTCAGTCTTGAAGATATGCAAGAGGCAAAGAAATCAATGAAAGAAAAAGGTATTAAAGCTGAAGATGTTAAGAATTTACCACCTATTGAAGAAATACATGGTCTTAATATACCGCCTATTGAAGAAACACATTGTCTTGATAACCTGACATAGGTAGTAAAGGTAAATTCTCTCTATAGATATGATAAAGTTGAAATCCCCTCTACTAAATTTCATAGCCCGTGCTTAGATGAATTTGATGACTTTATGGCTAGACAAGAAAGTTTTAATGCTTATGTTGGTAGAGAGTTAAAGAATAATGCTTTCGAGATAGGATGCATGAGCGATAATATGGCTAGAGTTAAAGGTGAACTCAAACTCATTAGCAAATATGCTTCTATGGTCGCTACTCAAGCTGAGCAAGTACTTAAAGCTCAAAATGATTTTCTTGATGAATTAAATAATAAACATGACTTTGCTGTTAGAGTGGCTACTAGAACTGGTAGAATGACTCAGGAACCTTTGTATCCTGAAGGCCACCCTAAGAGAATCGAGCAAGATTCTCAGAGAAATAATTTAGAGGCACCTAGTTCTTCCAAAAAGAAGAAAAAGAAAAACGATAGGACTTTGCATGCTTCTAGTGAACCTACTGTAGACACACCTGAGAACCCCAATGATATTTCTATCTCTGATGCTGAAACACAATCAGGTGATGAACATGAACCCAGTGATAATGTTAATGATAATGTTCATGTTGATGCTCAACCTGGCAAAAACAATGATGTAGAGATTGAACATGTTGTTGATCTTGATAACCCACAATCAAAGAATCAACATTATGATAAGAGAGATTTTGTTGCAAGGAAGCACGGTAGAGAAAGAGAACCATGGGTTTAGAAACACATGCCCTTTCCTCCTAAACCATCCAAGACAAAGGATGATGAGGATTTTGAGCGCTTTGCTGAAATGATTAGACCTATTTTCTTACCTATGCGCTTAACTGATATGCTTAAAGTAAATCCTTATGCTAAATATATGAAGGATATCATTGCAAATAAAAGAAAGATATCGGAAGCTGAAATTTCCATCATTCTTGCTAATTACACTTTTAAAGGTGGTATACCGAAGAAACTTGGAGATCCGGGGGTACCACCTATACCATGCTCCATTAAAAGAAATTATGTTAGAACTGCTTTATGTGATCTTGGAGTCGGTGTTAGTGTTATGCCTCTCTCTTTATATCGTAGACTTGAATTGAATAAGTTGACACCTACTGAAATATCTTTGCAAATGGCCCCCCCCCCCCCCCCCCCCCCCCCCCCCCCCCCCCCCCCCCCCCCCCCCCCCCCCCCCCCCCCCCCCCCCCCCCCCCCCCCCCCCCCCCCCCCCCCCCCCCCCCCCCCCCCCCCCCCCCCCCCCCCCCCCCCCCCCCCCCCCCCCCCCCCCCCCCCCCCCCCCCCCCCCCCCCCCCCCCCCCCCCCCCCCCCCCCCCCCCCCCCCCCCCCCCCCCCCCCCCCCCCCCCCCCCCCCCCCCCCCCCCCCCCCCCCCGGGTGTTCTTTCTTGATGACAAATCACAGGTCCAAAAGATCTTCAAAAACTTTGCTAGGAAGGCCCAAAATCAATTTAACGTGAAGATCAAGAAGGTTCGGAGCGACAATGGAACGGAGTTCAAGAACGCAAATGTGGATACCTTTCTTGACGAAGAAGGGATTTCACATGAGTTCTCGGCTATGTACACGCCTCAACAAAATGGAGTTGTTGAGAGGAAGAACCGAACTCTTATTGAGATGGCAAGAACGATGCTTGATGAGTACAAGACTCCAAAACACTTTTGGGCGGAAGCGGTTGAGACGGCTCGTCACGCAACAAATCGTTTGTATCTTCACAAGCTACTCGGCAAGACGGCATACGAGATCCTCACCGGTAACAAACCCCAAGTTGGATACTTTCGAGTATTTGGCTCAAAGTGTTACATTCTTGATAAGCATCGTCGTTCTAAATTTGCTCCTAAATCTCATGAGGGTTTCCTACTTGGTTATGGCTCAAACTCTCACACTTACCGTGTCTACAACAATTTCACCCGAAAGGTTGAAGAGACGGTAGATGTGAAGTTTGATGAATCTAACGGCTCGCAAGTAGAGCAATTGCCAATTGATGTAGGAGATGAAGATCCTTCGGAAGAAATCCAAGACTTGTCTATTGGCAAGATTCGTCCAATGGAGGTGAAGGAGAGTACCTCGTCCGTCCAAGTGGAAGCTTCTACCTCACGACAAGGTGAACCAAGAGTTGACACGGAAGCATCCACAAGTGGGACACATCAAGATGAAGAAAACGAGGAAGTACACCAAGATGAACCTCATCAACCTCCTTCTCCACCACAACAAGAGAACGACAACGTCAACAATGAAGAAGGCCAAGAAGAAGAACAAGAAGATGAAGAAGATGTTCCACCCTGACCCAAGCAAAAGCTCTCACGAGTTCGAGCAAGAGTCTCAAGAGACCATCCCGTTGAACAAATCTTCAATGATATCCAAACCGGGAGAATCACTCGCTCTAAAACTCGTTTGGCTAATTTTTGCGAACATTATTCATTCATCTCTAGCATTGAACCTATGAAGGTTGAAGAAGCATTGGAAGATCCAGATTGGATAAATGCTATGCATGAAGAGCTACACAACTTTGAGAGAAATCAAGTGTGGACATTGGTCGAGAAGCCCGACAACAACCACAACATCATCGGTACCAAATGGGTGTTTCGCAACAAGCAAGACGAAGATGGTCAAGTCGTTCCCAACAAAGCACGTCTCGTCACCCAAGGCTACACTCGAGTCGAAGGTATGGACTACGGTGAGACATATGCCCCCATTGCTAGACTTGAGTCCATCCGCATCTTACTTGCCTATGCTAATCACCATGATATCACCTTGTACCAAATGGACATTAAAAGTGCTTTTCTAAATGGTGAAATTGAAGAGGAAGTTTATGTTAAACAACCTCCCGGCTTTGTCAATCCTAAGAAACCCGATCATGTTTACAAACTTCACAAAGCTCTTTATGGTCTTAAACAAGTTCCTAGAGCGTGGTATAAATGCTTGACCAAGTTCCTTATTGAGAAAGGATTTGAGATTGGAAAAATAGATTCTACTCTTTTTACTTAAAGGATTAATGGTGAATTATTTGTGTGCCAAATTTATGTTGATGATATCATATTTGGTTCGACTAACCCTCATTTTAGTGAAAAGTTTGGAAAGCTAATGTCTAATTAGTTCGAGATGTCTATGATGAGTGAACTCAAGTTCTTTCTTGGTTTGCAAATCAAGCAAACTAAGGAAGGCACCTTTGTTTCTCAAACAAAGTACACCAAGGACTTACTCAAGAAGTTCAACATGCAAGAAAGCAAAGGTATGAAAACTCCCATGCCTACTAGTGAACATCTTGACTTGACCAAGGATGGCAAATCGGTTGACCAAAAGGTTTACCGATCTATGATTGGATCATTGTTATATCTATGTGCCTCCCGTCTCGACATTATGCTAAGTGTGTGCATGTGCGCACGATATCAAGCGGCCCCCAAAGAATGTCATCTTAAGGCTGTGAAAAGGATAGTGAGATACTTAATACATACACCAAATTTTGGCATTTGGTATCCTAAGAGGTCCTCTTTTGATCTTGTTGGCTATTCCGATTCGGACTATACCGGACACAAGGTTGATAGAAAGTCCACTTCGGGTACTTGTCAATTTCTTGGTAGATCTCTTGTGTCTTGGTCCTCCAAGAAACAAAACTCGGTATCCTTATCCACCGCCGAAGCGGAATACATTGCCGCCGGTTCATGTTGTGCTCAATTACTTTGGATGACCCAAACTCTTAAAGATTATGGGATCTATGTGAAACATGTTCCATTGCTTTGTGACAATGAGAGTGCTATTAAGATTGCTCACAATCCCGTGCAACATTCTCGCACTAAGCATATTGAAGTTCGTCATCATTTCATTCGAGATCATGTTGCTAAAGGGGACATTGATCTTAAGCATGTTCGTACCGATAAGCAATTGGCGGATATATTCACCAAACCGCTTGATGAGAAAGTCTTTTGCCGTTTGCGAGGTGAATTGAACATCATTGATGCTTCAAACTTGGAGTAGGAATTCCATTTGGATACATGCAAGGCATGAGCCTATGACTAATCCTTGACTTTTTCTCTTATGATGATGATCATATGTCTTGGATACTCTTGCACCCTTGCATGCTATCTAACACTTGTAGGTACTTGGATGAATCTAAATCCATGGGATTGCACTCACTCACATCTTGAGAAATCTCTACATTACCAAGTCTCTACACCGTGGTGGTTGAAGACAAGGAAGCATAAAACCCTTCAACATATCCTTTGACAAATTCTATATATCAAATTTCATTTGGTATCAAACTTCATGATTGTCATATTGGATACACAAGTGCTCTTCCTTGCAAAGACTAACCCATGTAGGTAGATGAACTCAAATCCAAGTGGTGCTCCCAACTCTTGATGAGCTACATCAACCTTGAGCATCCCACACAAGTTCAACTACATGATCAAGATCAACACCACCACCCAAGGTATGTCATTCCATCTTAGAGAAGCTTTAACCCAAGTCATGGGTCAAAGCAGCTCAACAAGATGTGAATACATCAAGATGCTTAAACGAAAAATGGTAACCCCATTTTGAGCTTAAACGATGAGTATGACCTATGATCAAGTGTTCTCACTTGACTCCTAAGTCAATATACTCTAACATAGGTGACTTTGTCGCCGACCAATTCTAGATGAAGTTCTCTAGTGTTTCTCTGAGTTTTTGCATTTGTTCCCTGCATTTTTGTTCCCCTTCCCTTAAAAAAAACTTCATCTAGATCTTCTTTCCTTTTTTTTGTTCTGCATTCCCTGCATCCAATTCATTGCAAATCCTTTAGTTAATTCCTTGAAAATCTTTGTGAGATCTTATTTGCCTACTGAGCTGAGGTAACTATTGCTCCTTCTCTGTGTTGAACTCGGTCACACCGGTTTGTCACTTTCGGTCCAACCGAACCCGTTCGGTGCAACCGAAGAACACAACTCGGTGTCACCGATTTCACTACAGAAAAGACAATTTGCCACTTGTTCCTGCATTTTGTTCCAGCTCCACTCAATGATTCTTGTCCTCTACCAGCATTACATTTTATATGCTGCTTTGCTCTGTGACTCAAGGACCAAACCTATTTTGACTCACATTCCAGAAGATCCCTTCTTGGAAATTGATGTCAAAGGGGGAGAGAGAGTTCACATCAAAGCTTAATGAGAGAATGTTTCAAATAGGGGGAGAGAGAGGAATCACATGCCCCAGATGCTTGGTGTTCAAGAGGAGAGAAGTCACATGTCTTTAAGAGGGGAAAGACATGTCTATGTTATGTTTCTTTAATCTGATTTGTTTTTGCTCTGATTTTGTTTCCCTATCTTCTCCCAGTATCCCATATAAGATTCAGGGGGAGAAAGACTTCTAAGGGAAGAAAATCTTCGAATTAATTGCATATCTTTTACCTTTGGGAACATGTCTGTATTCAATAGAGTACCCAGTACTCACTCTCTACATGTTATCCCAATCTTGGTACTCTTGTGGCTCTTTTGTTGCTCTGTCTAGTAGATGTATCTGTGTTATCTAACCTTGTTTACTCAGGTTCATCCCTTCCTAAGCCAGCTCAAGACCACAAGGTAAGTATATGCATCACACTCATGTGCATGAAGATTTCTTGCTAATGTACATATTGTTTGCAAGAAGGAATCATGAACATGAGGTTACACTCCATAAACTCATATCATTTGCTCTGATGCATATAGCCAAGATACATGTAACTCGTTGCTTGCTCTGTCATGATTATGCATTCACATGCTCTTACATTCCATATTTACATGAATGCATACATGTAGGGGGAGCCTATGCATGTTACATGTCCTTCCAAAGCTTTACTTGCTATTCTCTTTATCTTTACCTAAAGCTTTGATGTATGTTGTCATCAATTACCAAAAAGGGGGAGATTGAAAGCACAAGTGCTCCCTGGGTGGTTTTGGTAATTAATGTCAACATATCTCTTGTTGGACTAATGTTTTCATCTAGTGTATTTCAAACAAGTTCAACAGATGGAGTGGCGTGGACAAGAGGATGTGGAACCCCTTCAAGATGCTAAGGACAAAGGATTGGCTCAAGCTCAAAAGCTCAAGACTCTACATTTTACTTTTAGTGATCCAAGATCACATTGAGTCCATAGGAAAAGCCAATACTATTAAAAGGGGGCGAGGTGTTGCTTAATGGCTTACTGCTCAAAGTTCTTAGTGATATGCTCCAAAACCCTCAACCACTTTCTCATATCCACATATGTCCCAAACCAAAAGTCAAACTCGGCCCCACCGAAACTTTCTATCTGGCGCCACCGAGTTCATTTGACATAGCCACTGCCACAAACCCTAATCAATTCGGTCTCACCGATGGGATCCCGGTCTCACCGAGATGGGCTTGCAAACTCTCTGGTGCCTGTTGCATTTATTTCGGTCCCACCGAGATTTGTAATCGGTCTCACCGAGTTTGCTTGACCAACTCTCTGGTTAGCTCTTTACCAAAATCGGTCCCACCGAGTTTGTGTAATCGGCCAAACTGAGATGAGGTTTTTCCCTAACCCTAGCACATCGGTCCCACCGAGTTGATAATATCGGTCCCACCAAAATGCCTAACGGTCACATTATGAACTAAATCGGTCCGACCGAGTTTTCTGATTCGGTCCCACCGAGTTTGGTGAATTGTGTGTAACGGTTAGATTTTGTGTGGAGGCTATATATACCCCTTCACCCACTCTTCATTCGTGAGGAGAGCCATCAGAACATGCCTACATTTCCAGCATACATTTTCTGAGAGAGAACCACCTACTCATGTGTTGAGGTCAAGATATTCCATTCCAACCATATGAATCTTGATCTCTAGCCTTCTCCAACTTGCTTTCCACTCAAATCATCTTTCCACCAAATCCAAATCTGTGAGAGAGAGTTGAGTGTTGGGGAGACTATCATTTGAAGCACAAGAGCAAGGAGTTCATCATCAACACACCATCTATTACCTTTTGGAGAGTGGTGTCTCCTAGATTGGTTAGGTGTCACTTGGGAGCCTCCGTCAAGATTGTGGAGTTGAACCAAGGAGTTTGTACAGGCAAGGAGATCGCCTACTTCATGAAGATCTACCCTAGTGAGGCAAGTCCTTCGTGGGCGATGGCCATGGTGGGATAGACAAGGTTGCTTCTTCGTGGACCCTTCGTGGGTGGAGCCCTCTGTGGACTCGCGCAACTGTTACCCTTCGTGGGTTGAAGTCTCCATCGGAACCACGCCAAAAATCTCCGTGTCTCCAATTGCGTTTGCACACTCCAATCCCATCCCTTTACATTCTTGCAACTTGCATGCCTTACTTTCCGCTGCTCATATACTCTTGTCATGCTTGCTTGATATGTATTGTGAATGTTTAAACTTGTGCTAAAACTCCACCTCAACTCAAAGAAATTAAAAACTGCAACTTTTCTTGATTAGAGTCTATTCACCCCCCCCTCTAGACACCTCTTCTTGATCCTTTCACGCGCTCAGCAGATTTGGAGATGAACCTACTTAGAGCAGCAACGCAGCCGGCAAGTCTACGGACGTCTTTGACCCGTCTTGGCACCTCAATCTGCTCAATCGCTTTGATCTTGTCGGGATTTGCTTCGATTCCGCGTTGAGACACAAAGAACCCAAGAAGTTTGCCTGATGGGATGCCGAACACGCACTTCTCTGGGTTGAGCTTGAGGTTGATCTTGCGCAGGTTTGCAAATGTTTCTTCTAGGTCTTGTATGAGCGTGGCCTTGTCCTTGGTTTTGACCACTATATCATCCATATAAGCTTCCATATTTCTATGCAGCTGGGGCTCAAAACCAACTTGGATTGCTCGGGCAAACATCGAACCAGCGCTTTTCAACCCGAAAGGCATTCATACAAAACAGTACGTACCACATGGGTTGATGAACGTAGTCTTTTCTTCATCTTCCCTCGTCATGAAGATCTGGTGGTACCCTGAGTAGGCGTCAAGGAACGACAGCAGGTCGCACCCGGCAGTGGAGTCCACAATCTGGTCAATACGCGGCAAAGGGAAAGGATCCTTTGGACAAGCTTTATTGATATCTGTATAATCAAGACACAGCCTCCATTTCCCATTCGCCTTGCGCACTACTACTGGATTGACCAACCATGTTGGGTGGAGCACTCCTCTGACCTAGCCTACCGCCTCCAACTTCCTAATTTCTTTGATGATAAACTCTTGCTGCTCCAAAGCTTGCTTTCTGACCTTCTGCTTGACGGGCCACGCATGATGACAGACAGCAAGATGGTGCTCAATCACCTCCCTGGGAACGCCGGGGCTGTCAGATGCTTGCCATGCAAACACATCGACATTCGACCGCAGGAAGGCGATGAGCGCGCTTTCCTATTTGCTGTCGAGGGTGGAGCTTATAGTAAAAGCCCCGCCTGTGCCGTCCTCCTTGATGGGCACCTTCTTGGTCTCTGGTGGTGTTGCCTTGGATTTCTTGCTCTTGCCGGTGGAGCTCTCTAGCACGTCCTCGACGGGAGCGCAGCACTCCGAAGAGGCGCGCTTGCCGGAGTGGGTGCAGGAGGTCTTGCCGGAAGAGGTCTCGCTGGAAGGGGTCTTGCCAGTAGAAGCAGAGGTCTTGCCGGTTTTCTTCCCTCCCGGGGCTTCAGCGGCAGGAGCAAGTGCCTTGGTGGCAGTCGCTGCAACTGCCTCCCGGTAGAGTTGGTCGACGCAGATGAGTGCGTCTTTCTTGTTGGAGGGGACGGTGATGATGCTCATCGGCCTAGGCATCTTCAACGTATTGTAGGCGTAATGCGATGCTGCCATAAACTTGGCCCGTGCTGGGCGGCCGGGGATCCCATTATAGGGCAAGGGGATCTCGGCAACATCGAAAACGATCTTCTCTGTCCTATAGTTCAGCTTGCCCCCAAATGTAACGGGCAGCGTGATTTTACCTTTCGGCTGACTCCTTCCCGGGTTGACCCCTTGAAACGTGCCCGTCTCCTCAAGGTCTTCATCAGGAATCTGCAGCCTCCTGATCAAAGTGGGCGAGATTAAGTTCAGACCGGCCCTACCATCAACTAGCACTTTTGTCACCTTGAGGTTGCGTATCGTTGGTGAAACCAACAATGGCAAACACCCGACCGCCGTCGTGCGATCAGGGTGATCCTCGGCGTCAAAAATGATAGGCGTGCTGGACCACTTCAGCAGCTTCTGGGCGTCGAACGACGGCTCTGCCGCAGTGACCTCACGCGCCCACTGTTTCAGTCGGCGGTGAGAGGTATGCAACGAGGCGCCACCATCGATGCGCATGGCCTCCATAGCTTTCTGGAACTCGTGCTTGGTGGACTCGTCATCCTCATCATGGTCATCGTCTCCCTCCTTCTTGTCGCGGCCCCGAGCGGGCCTTTCTGGTTGATTATCTTTGTCGCGGTGACCTCCTCGACCGCCACGCTTCTTGCCAGGCGCCTCAGCACCATCCTGGCCCTTCTCCTTATCGCGCCTCTCATACTCAGCTTTCTGCTTCTCTGCAAGCAGCTCAACCTGCCGGCAATTCTGGAGGTCATGGCCCTTTGTGCGGTGGATCTTGCAGTACTACTTGTCGGAGCCTCCTGGCTTGTCGGCAGCCGCCAAGGCCCGGCAGGCGGCGCACCCGGCAACTTCCTTGCCTGGGTCGTCGGCCTTGGCCTTCTTGGCGGCGCCGGGGTCGCCGGATCCCTCGACGGCAAGCACGGTCTTGCCCTTACGCTTCCTATTGCGGCGTCGGCCCTTCTTTGCCGGGGTGGCGACGTCTTCGTCTGTGGAGTCGGTTTCCGCGTCGGCTTTTTCCTTGGGGTACTTCCTCCCTTCTTCAGCCCGAGCGCATCTATCAGCCAGAACATAAAGCTCGGCTACATCCTTAACCTTGTTCATCGCCAGCTCCTCATGCATCTTGCGGTTGTGCACATTCTGATGGAATGCACTGATGACGGCGGCGGGGTGAACATATGGGATGTTGTATTGCACACGGCTGAACCTTTGTATGTACTTGCGCAGGGTTTCGCCGTCCTTCTGGGGGATGACATGCAAATCACTTGCCTGGCCAGGAGCTTGGTGGCCTCCGATAAAGGCGCCAACAAACTCGTGGCACAGATCCGACCAAGAAGAAATGGAATCCACTGGCAGGTGCATCAACCATGACATGACGTTGGGCTTAAGTGCCAACGGGGAGTAGTTGGCAAGCACCTTGTCGTCGCGAGCCCCGGCAGCTTGCATCGCGATAGTGTAGATGCTGAGGAACTCCGACGGGTGAGTCTTGTCGTTGTACTTTTCTCCGACCTCAGTCTTGAATGTGCGGTGGGTGGGCCACTAGAACTGCCGCAGCTCACGGGTAAAGGCTGGACAACCCACCTCGTAAGGTAGGTCACCGGAACCCCCGGCGCTGGGCGGTCCATAGTGGGCCCTGCACGCCTATCTGACTGATGGCGCGCTTCCCGCCGCCGCTCGATGGTGGTCCGAGCGTCTTCCTGGGCTCGCTCCCGAAGAACTTGACGTTGGTCGTGACGGGCTCGTGGGTCGGATGACGCTGTGGAAACGTTGTCACAGGCGTCGGCCCGACGAGCCGGCGGCTGCTGTTGCTGGTGTGGTGGAGGAGAGTGCACTGTGGTCGCAGCAGCCCCAATACTTCCACCACTGGCGTGCCCCGGCTCGACGGAGCGCCGGCACAAGGGTCCCGTTGGTCGCGGTTCATCTTTATTGGAAAAGCTGATGAGGCTCCGAATGGTGGCTCTCCACTCGTCGAGCTTCTCCGCGGCAGGAGGAAAGTCGAGGAGCAGTTGCACGAGCGCCAACACTTCTGCTGGCGTGGGTGGCGGCGAAAGCTGCGTGGACCGTGACGCGCTCCGACTTCCAACCATGTTAGAAGGAGCTCTCTGACGGTCTCGCGGTCGCGCGTCGTTTCCGCCAGCATCCGGGTGGGCACGCCGGCACGGTGCATCTTGAGAGTGACGCAAAGGGCTCTTCCCGTGGCGGCGCCCGGGGGCATAGACATCGCGGTGTTGCTCGTCGCGCACGGCCTAGGAAGGCCGTGGCGCGGGCACCGGCTGGGGCATCCTAGAGGTTGCCGCGCCGCCCGTGGGCAGCACGGCCCTGCCCCCGGACCCAGCGGCATGTGGCTCTTCATCTTGGACATGAACGACGCCGCTCGCCTGGCTCCGATTGCCAGATTATCGTGGATGCTCGCGGGCCACAGCTCCGCCAATATCCGCGACTGCACCGTCACCCACCCACACTGGTGCGGACGGGCCGGCCCCGGACGACCCGATCGCTGTGATCCCCTTCTTCTTGGGGGCCATGGCGATGATGAAATTGATGCACTAACTTCTAGACCAGATTTCCACAGCCTCAGCGCCCCCTACCTGGCGCGCCAAAGATGTTGGGGGAAACGACACCTATGGGATTCCGGGGAGTCCCTTCTACGGTTGGTGGGGCGTGGAGCTGCGCAAAGAGCAGGTCTAGCGATCAACGCGAGGGGATTTTTACCCAGGTTCGGGCCGCAAGCGATGCGTAATACCCTAGTCCTGCTTATCTGTGTATATTTGGTGTTCTTGAGCTGTTGAACTAGCTGTCGTGCATGCCCAGTCCAAAAAGTCCGAATCCTTCCACAGTACGCCTCGGGCCTCCTTTTATATGTCAAAGGGGTGGCTACAGTGGCACACAGGAGGTGGAAAGTATCCACAGTGTACAAGTTTATCGCTTGACACCATAGGACAAATGCATTTAATGCGCCGCCTACATGTCCTCTTGCTTTATCGGGGACGGCAACAAAGCTGGTCCTGTCTGTCGCCGCCTCGCCTGGCTCCGACGCGCGTCCAAGTTGACGAGGCATGCAGTGCCATGCAGGCTGGCCAGCTGCTGTGCTGGTGCGGTGGCACGGTCTTCATGAAGATCTGCATGCCACCACGCAGGTGCTTGATTAGTTGGCCTAGAAGCTACATGCTGCTACGCAGGCGCTCGCCTAGTTGGCGGGCTGGTCGCCGCGTTGGAACGAGCGTGGGGCAGCGAAGCTTCGGCAGGTGCGAGCCTGGCCTCGGCCCCGCAGATGTCCCCGGCAAGGGTCTTGCCAGGGTCCCAGCAAGGGTCTTGCCGGGGTCTCGTGGGCGTCCCCGGCAAGACTTCGGTCGTCCCCGGCAAGGATCTTGCCGGGGTTCTTCGTCTTCTGGTTCTTATCTAGTCTTGTGGGCCTTTGGTCCTCACAAAGATCTGCATGCCACCACGCAGGCGCCCCCGAGTCTTGGTTCTGAGGTTGTCGATGGCGTCAGAACTCTCAGGCTCGAGGGAGGCGGCCTGGCTAGTGTTGGGCAAGCCGCCCCGGCAAGGCTCTTGCCGGGGCTATGTAGGCCGCTCCAGCAAGGGTGTTGCCAGGGGGGAATCCATCTTGCCCCTTTGCTCTTTATGCCTCGGGCTTGGGTGCTGCCTTGGCAGCCTCGTCCCTGTCCTTTCTCTGCTCCGCCAAGCATGGCCGCAGGTGTGGCTACGACTACCTGTGCACAAGTAAAGGGGTACAGAAAGGCTCCTACTTTTGTACACTGACAACCAGTTTCTGTTTTTTCCTTCTTTTTGAGTTTTACAGAAAAGGAATACCAAACGGAGTCCAAACAAGCTAAAAATTTACGGTGATTTTTTATGGACTAGAAGAAGCCCCCGAAACACAAGAGTTGGGCCAGAAGAGTACCGAGTCAACGACAAGGGTGGAGGGCGTCCCCCCCAGGGCGCGCCCCTACCTTGTCGCTGACTTGTGGACACCCTGACTTGAAACTGACGCCAAAAAATCCTATAAATCCAGAAACCCCCAGAAAGAAACCTAGATCGGGAGTTCCGTCGCCGCAAGCCTCTGTAGCCATGAAAAACCAATCAAGAGCCTTTTCTGGCACCCTGCCCGAGGGGGAAACCATCACCGGTGGCCATCTTCATCATCCCGGCGCTCTCCATGACGAGGAGGGAGTAGTTCACCCTCGGGGCTGAGGGTATGTAACAGTAGCTATGTGTTTGATCTCTCTCTCTCGTGTTCTTGATATGGCATGATCTTGATGTACCGCGAGCTTTGTTATTATAGTTGGATCATATGGTGTTTCTCCTCCTCTACCTTCTTGTGATGAATTGAGTTTTACCTTTGAGGTTTCACTATTATCGGATTGAACACTATTATGGATTTGAGAACACTTGATGTATGTCTTGCGTGGGATACCCGTGGTGACAATGGGGTATTCTATTGATTCACTTGATGTATGTTTTGGCACTCAAGTCGCGGATTCCCGAGGTGACATTGGGGTAATCTATGCATAGGGGTTGATCCACGTTTTCGTCCTTGTTTCTCTGGTAGAAATCTTGGGGCACTCTATGAGGTTCTTTGCGTTGGATTGAATATTATGAATCTGAAGTTGTTTGATGCATATCGTATAATTGACCCACGGATACTTGTGGTGACATTGGAGTATCTAGGTGACATTAGGGTTGATTGATGTGTGTCATATGGTGTTATTTTACTATGAACTCTAGGGTTTTTTGTGACACTTATAGGAATAGCCCAATGGATTGATCGGAAAGAGTAACTTTGAGGTGGTTTCGTACCCTACAAGCAATTTCATCTATTGTTGTTCGTGATAGGAACTTTGGAGTGATTGTTGTCGCACATTGAGGGATTGTCATATGATCTAATTATGTTATCATTGTTGTGAGAACTTGCACTAGTGAAAGTATGAACCCTAGGCCTTGTTTTGAAGCATTGCAATACCGTTTTCGCTCACATTTAATACTAGCTACCTTGCTGTTTTTATATTTTCAGATTACAAAAACCTATATCTACCATCCATACTACACTTGTATCACAATCTCTTCACTGAACTAGTGCACCTATACAATTTACCATTGTATTGGGTGTGTTGAGGACACAAGAGACTCTTTGTTATTTGGTTGCAGGGTTGTTTGAGAGAGACCATCTTCATCCTATGCCTCCCACAGATTGATAAACCTTAGGTCATCCACTTGAGGGAAATTTGCTACTGTCCTATAGAACTCTGCGCTTGGAGGCCCAACACGAGTCTACAAGAAGAAGGTTGCGTAGTAGACATCAAGCTCTTTTCTGGCGCAGTTGCCGGGGAGGTGAGTGCTTGAAGGTATATCTTTAGATCTTGCAATTGAATCTTTTAGTTTCTTGTTTTATCACTAGTTTAGTCCATAAAATAAAACTACAAAAAAATGGAATTGAGGTTGCCTCATATGCTTCATCTTTTTAATGTTTTTCCGTGAAAATGATAGAAAGGAAAATTGTGCTCAAGTGTTTGAAGAAGAAGTCTATAAAATGTTTGGCACTAAATTTTTGAATGATGAGCATGATTGCAATGTTGTTAGTATGAATTCTTTGAATATCCATGATGCTAATGATGTGCAAAGCTACAAGCTTGGGGATGCTATGTTGGATGAATATGATATTTTTAGTCCCCCAAGTTTTGATGAGCAAATTTATTATGATGATAGCATGCCTCCTATTTATGATGATTATATTGATGAAAGTGGGTTTGGAAGAGTGTCAACTTTAGGTAGTATTGATCCCACTATTTTGGAGGGTGTTGGTTCTTATTTTAATAATGATGAAAGTGGATTTTGAGAGGTCATGACTTTATTTAGTGATGAATCCACTATTTTGGAAGAGGTTCCAATTGATTATGAGAACAAAGTTGCTATCTATGATGATTATTGTGATGACATGTATACTATAAAGAATAATGATAACCATGAAACTTATCATCATGATTTTAATTTTCAATTGGATCATTCCTCACATGATAGTTATTTTGTTGAGTTTGCTCCCACTAGTATGAATGAGAAGAATTTTGCTTATGTGGAGAGTAGTAAAATTTTTATGCTTGTAGATCATGAAAAGAATGATTTATGTGATGGTTATATTGTTGAATTCATTCATGATGCTACTGAAATTATTATGAGGGAGGAATATATGCTTGTAGGAATTGCAATAATATCAAGTTTCCTCTCTATGTGCTTAAAGTTTTGAAGTTATGTTTGTTTTGCCTTCCTATGCTAGTTGATTATTGTTCCCATAAGTTGTTTGCTCATAAAATCACTATGCATAGGAAGTGGGTTAGACTTAATGTGCTAGTCTTATGATTCATGATGCTCTCCTTGCGTTCCAATTCTTATCTTTTATGTGAGCATCATTGAAATCATCATACCTGGCTAAAAAGGCATTAAAGAAAAGCGCTTGTTGGGAGACAACCTGATACGTCTCAAACGTATCTACTTTTCCTAACGTTTTTCCTCTTGTTTTGGACTCTAATTTGCATGATTTGAATGAAACTAACCCCGGACTGACGCTATTTTCAGCAGAACTACCATGGTGTTGTTTTTGTGCAGAAATAAAAGTTCTCGGAATGGAACGAAACTTTGTGAGGATTTTTTATATAATAAAAGAGAATTTATGGAACCAAGAGTCACCTGAGGGGGGCACCTGGGTGGGCACAACCCACCAGGGCGCGCCTGCCCCCCCCAGGCGCGCCCAGGTGGGTTGTCCCCACCTGGTGGCCCCGCAGACCCTGAAACCAATGCTATAAAATTCTATTTTCAGAGAAAAAAACCAGGGAGAAAGAATTATCATGATCCACGAGACGGAGCCGCCGTCACCTCCTGTTCTTCATCGGGAGGCCAGATCTAGAGTCCGTTTGGGGCTCCGGAGAGGGGGATCTTCATTCTTCGTCATCACCAACCCTTCTCCACCGCCAATTCCATGATGCTCCCCACCGGGAGTGAGTAATTCCTTCGTAGGCTCGCTGGTCGGTGAGGAGTTGGATGAGATTCATCATGTAGTCTAGTTACTTTTGTTAGGGCCCGATCCCTAGTATCCACTATGTTCTGAGATTGATGTTGCTATGAGTTTGCCATGCTTAATGCTTGTCACTTTGGGCCCGGGTGCCATGAATTCAGATCTGAACCGTTTATGTTATCATCATTATATCCATGTTCTAGATCCGATCTTGCAAGTTATTGTCACCTACTACGTGTTATGGTCCGGCAACCCCGGAGTGACAATAGTCGGGACCACTCCCGGTGATGCCCGTAGTTTGAGGAGTTCATGTATTCACCGTGTGTTAATGCTTTGTTCCGGTTCTCTATTAAAAGGAGGCCTTAATATCCGTTAGTTTCCAATATGGACCCCGCTGCCACGGGAGGGTAGGACAAAAGATGTCATTAAAGTTCTTTCCATAAGCACGTCCGACTATTTACGGAATACATGCCTACATTATATTTATGAACTGGAGCTAGTGCCATATCGCCCTAGGTTATCACTGTCACATGATGAATATCATCCAAAAAATTACCGATCCAATGCCTACGAATTTATCTTATATTGTTCTTGCTAAGTTACTATTATTATCTTTACCGTTGCACTTGCTACAAAACTACTGCTATCACTGTTACCACTACTATTGCTGCTGCTACTATTATCAAAACTGTCATATTACTTTGCTACTGATCACGTGGCTGCAGATAATTAATCTCCAGGTGTGGTTGAATTGACAACTCAGCTGCTAATACTTGCAAATATTCTTTGGCTCCCCTTGTGTCGTATCTATAAATTTGGGTTGAATACTCTACCCTCGAAAACTGTTGCGATCCCCTATACTTGTGGGTTATCACAACCCAATGTTTATACCAACTGTTTTGTGTGTTCACATGATTATGCTACTGTAGTAATCATGTTTTTTTAGATTTTGTTTCAATAAAGTGTCAAGTAAAGCCTTTGGGATAGTTTGGATGATAGTTGACTTGATTATGTGATTATGTGCAAAAACAGAAACTTTTGCGCTCAGTCCAGGAATTTTCGAAATTCACTGGAATGCGATTTTGATCTGAATTTTTTCACAAGATTGATATACAAATTGCCCAGGTTTTCCTAATTTTTCAGAATTTTTGGAGTTACAAAAGTATATGAAGTTTCCAGATTACTACAGACTGTTCTGTTTTTGACAGATTCTGTTTTCATTGTGTTAATTGCTTATTTTGATGAATCTATGAGTAGTATCGGAGGGTATGAACCATGGAGAAGTTGGAATATAGTAGATATAACACCAATATAAAATTGGAATGAGTTCACAACAGTACCTAGGTGGTGATTTGCTTTTTTATACTAACGGAGCTTACGAGTTTTCTGTTGAGTTTTGTGTTGTGAAGTTTTCAAGTTTTGGTTGAAGTTTCGATGGACTACGGGATAAGGAGTGGCAAGAGGTTAAGCTTGAGGATGCCCAAGGTACCCCAAGGTAATATTCAAGGGCAACCAAGCATCTAAGCTTGGGGATGCCCCGGATAGCATCCCCCTTTCGTCTTCGTTCATCGGTAAATTTACTTGAGGCTATATTTTTATTCACCACATGATATGTGTTTTGCTTGGAGCATCATTTTATTTTATTTTGTTTTTCTTGCTGTTTGAATAATATCCCAAGATCTGAAATTCTTAAATGTTAGAGAGTCTTCACATAGTTACACAATTATTCAACTACTCATTGATCTTCACTTATATCTTTTGGAGTAGTTTGCCATTTGCTCTAGTGCTTCACTTATACATTTTTAGAGCACGGCGGTGCTTTTATTTTGAAGAAATTGTTGAACTCTATTGCTTCACTTATATTATTTTGAGAGTCTTAAACAGCATGGTAATTTGCTTTGGTTATGAATTTAGTCCTAATATGATAGGCATCCAAGAGGGATATAATAAAAACTTTCTTATAAAGTGCATTGAATACTATAAGAAGTTTGATTCCTTATGATTGTTTTGAGATATGAGGATGGTGATATTAGAGTCATGCTATTGAGTAATTGTGGATTGTAGAAATACTTGTGTTAAAGTTTGTGATTCCCGTAGCATGCACGTATGGTGAACCGTTATGTAACGAAGTCGGAGCATTATTTAATTATTGATTGTCATCCTTATGAGTGGTGGTCGGGGACGAGCGATGGTCTTTTCCTACCAATCTATCCCCCTAGGAGCATGCGTGTAGTACTTTGTTTCAATGACTAATAGATTTTTGCAATAAGTATGTGAGTACTTTGTGACTAATGTTGAGTCCATGGATTATACGCACTCTCACCCTTCCACCATTGCTAGCCTCTCTAGTACCGCACAACTTTCGCCGGTACCATACACCCACCATATACCTTCCTCAAAACAGCCACCATACCTACCTACTATGGTATTTCCATAGCCATTCTGAGATATATTGCCATGCAACTTTCCACCGTTCCGTTTACTATGACACGCTTCATCATTGTCATATTGCTTTGCATGATCATGTAGTTGACATAGTATTTGTGGTAAAGCCACCGTTCATAATTTTCATACATGTCACTCTTGAGTCATTGCACATCCCGGTACACCACCGGAGGAATTCATATAGATTCATATTTTGTTCTAGTATCGAGTTGTAATTCTTGAGTTGTAAGTAAATAAAAGTGTGATGATCTTCATTATTAGAGCATTGCCCCGTGTTAGAAAAAATAAAAAGGCCAAAGAAGCCAATGAAAAAAAGAAAAAGAAAAGAAAAAAAGAGAAAAAAAGAGAAAAAATGAGAGAAAAGAGAGACGGGGCAATGTTACTATCCTTTTCCACACTTGTGCTTCAAAGTAGCACCATGATCTTCATGATAGAGAGTCTCCTATGTCATCACTTTCATATACTTGGTGGAATTTTTCGTTATAGAACTTGGCTTGTATATTCCAACGATGGGCTTCCTCAAATGCCCTAGGTCTTCATGAGCAAGCAAGTTGGATGCACACCCACTTAGTTTCTTTTTGAGCTTTCATACACTTATAGCTCTAGTACATCCGGTGCATGGCAATCCCTATTCACTCACATTGATATCTATTGATGGGCATCTCCATACCCCGTTGATACGCCTAGTTGATGTGAGACTATCTCCTTCTTTTTGTCTTCTCCACAACCACCATATTTTATTCCACCTGTAGTGCTATATCCATGGCTCACGCTCATGTATTGTGTGAAAGTTCAAAAGGTTTGAGAACATCAAAAGTATGAAACAATTGCTTGGCTTGTCATCGGGGTTGTGCATGATTTGAATATTTTGTGTGATGAAGATGGAGCATAGCCAGACTATATGATTTTGTAGGGATAACTTTCTTTAGCCATGGTATTTAGAGAAGACATGATTGCTTTATTAGTATGCTTGAAGTATTATTGTTTTTATGTCAATATTAAAATTTTGTTTTGAATCTTATGGATCTGAACATTCATGCCACAATAAAGAAAATTACATGGATAAATATGTTAGGTAGCATTCCACATCAAAAATTCTATTTTTATCATTTACCTACTCGAGGACGAGCAGGAATTAAGCTTGGGGATGCTTCACACGTCTCCAATGTATCTATAATTTTGATTGTTCGATGCTATTATATTATCCATCTTGGATGTTTTATATGCATTTATATGCTATTTTATATTATTTTTGGGACTAACCTATTAACCTAGAGCCCAGTGCCAGTTTCTGTTTTTCCTTGTTTTTGAGCTTTACAGAAAAGGAATACCAAACGGAGTCCAAACGAGCTGAAAATTTACGGTGATTTTTTATGGACCAGAAGAAGCCCCTGAAGCACAAGGGTGGAGGGAGCCCCCCTAGGGCGCGCCCCCCTACCTTGTCGCTGACTCGTGGACCCCCTTGACTTGAAACCGATGCCAAAAATTCCTGTAAATCCAGAAATCCCCCAAAAGAAACCTAGATCGGGAGTTCCGCCGCCGCAAGACTTTGTAGCCATTAAAAACCAATCGGGAGCCCGTTCCGGCACTCTGCCGGAGGGGAAACCATCACTGGTGGCCATCTTCATCATCCCAGCGCTCTGCATGAAGAGGAGGGAGTAGTTCACCCTCGGGGCTGAGGGTATGTACCAGTAGCTATGTGTTTGATCTCTCTCTCTCTCTCGTGTTCTTGATATGGCATGATCTTGATGTACCGCGAGCTTTGTTATTATAGTTGGATCATATGGTGTTTCTCCCCCTCTACCTTCTTGTGATGAATTGAGTTTTACCTTTGAGGTTTCACTATTATCGGATTGAATACTATTATGGATTTGAGAACACTTGATGTATGTCTTGCGTGGGATACCCGTGGTGACAACGGGGTATTCTATTGATTCACTTGATGTATGTTTTGGCACTCAAGTCACGGATTCCCGAGGTGACATTGGGGTAATCTATGCATAGGGATTGATGCACGTTTTCGTCCTTGTTTCTCCGATAGCAATCTTGGGGCACTCTATGATGTTCTTTGTGTTGGATTGAATATTATGAATCTGAAGTTGTTTGATGCATATCGTATAATTGACCCACGGATACTTGTGGTGACATTGGAGTATCTAGGTGACATTAGGGTTGATTGATGTGTGTCATATGGTGTTATTTTACTATGAACTCTAGGGCAGTTTGTGACACTTATAGGAATATCCCAATGGATTGATCGGAAAGAGTAACTTTGAGGTGGTTTCATACCCTACAAGCAATTTCATCTTATGTTCTCGGCGATAGGAACTTTGGAGTGTCTTTTGTCGCACGTTGAGGGATTGTCATATGACCTAATTATGTTATCATTGTTGAGAGAATTTGCACTAGTGAAAGTATGAACCCTAGGCCTTGTTTCGAAGCATTGCAATGCCGTTTTCGCTCACTTTTAATACTAGTTACCTTGCTGTTTTTATTGTCAGATTACAAAAACCTATATCTACCATCGATACTACACTTGTATCACCATCTCTTCACTGAACTAGTGCACCTATACAATTTACCATTGTATTGGGTGTGTTGGGGACACAAGAGACTCTTTGTTATTTGGTTGCAGGGTTGTGTGAGAGAGACCATCTTCATCCTACGCCTCCCACGGATTGATAAACCTTAGGTCATCCACTTGAGAGAAAATTTCTACTGTCCTACAAAACTCTGTGCTTGGAGGCCCAACACGGGTCTGCAAGAATACTGTTGCGTAGTAAACATCGTATGCCAACATGGAGAAAGTTGAAAGGACACTAACCTCGATCAGACTTTGATCAGCTGATGACATTGGGGAAGTAAACATCCATGTTAATTAGACCAGGTTGTGGTGCATGCACTAGAATTTTATTGCCAGCTTTCAGCTCATAAAACTTAGACATTTTTCTCGAAAGTTCCGCACCAAAATTGGAGTGACTATCTTTATCAAGTTTTACGCTAACTGTCATTGTAAATCCATGCTGCGTTGTCAATATGACATCCATGGAGTCATTAACAAAGTAAAGCCCAAGATTTCCTTCTACTCCTGTTCTTGCAGAGCAAGGGATGTATTGCTTGAAATGAAAATTAAGATCGTAAATTAGATATTGAAATAACAGAGCAAGATGCAAATATGAGAGTAACTGGTATAATAGAACAATATATAGCTGAAAGCAAAGTACAAAAATATATAATTAAAAATAGATAATGTAACAAAGATTTGATGCAAATATGAGAGTAACTGAATGAACAATACATCATAAATTTTCCTAATATAGGGGGGAAATCGGCTTCGACATCTAGGCTGCATGTGGCACCGTACCTTTTATCCTAATGTAGCAATAGACGGTATATGTTCACAAAGATAGGGCATGCTGACCATGGTAGGGTGAGATTGAACATACCGAGTGCTCCCTGAAGTCATCCGGACTGGTGAGATAGAACATCGTTTTCGACTGGCCGCGACCACACTTGCCCGATTTGTGCTTCCACTGTGGACACATGAATGAAAACCCTCGAATAAGCTAGAAGAAAAAAGAATCCACGACAATTTCCGCCGGTTGATTAATAGCGATGGACGGACTATGATAAGAGATGAGTGAATATTTCACTAAATTGATTACCTTCTCCATGAGAAAAATCCCTGGCCCAATCCCGCAGAAAACCCCAATCGACCAGAGTCTACAATGTCGGTTCAGATAGGCGGCAGCAAGCGGTAGGGTTGAAATCCCGTGCCATTTGGAGCGCGACCTCCGCCCACCGACGACAGCCGTCGAGCTTAGGGTGGCCGCCGCGATAGAAGTTGATGAGGTGCAGAGTTGCGGAGGAGTCCGCGACGAGTGGGTGGGGACAAAGTGGGCGAGGGTTTTCTTTTTTCCCTTTGCATGTGTGGGTGAACACACACGGTTCGCACAGGCGACTGAGATGAATCGTGTGCGATAGTAAATCACCAAGATTGAAGGGGAATCCAATTTTCCTTTGTCCTTTGTCCATGAGTTTTTTTTCTACAATGAACATACACCCTGCAAATCACCGTGTTCAAATTTGGCACTTTTCTAGGTTCATTTACCATATTTAGGGGATTATGTGCATTTTCTAGGCATTAATGCACATAATTCAAATTCAACCAATTGGTGCATGAAAAGGTGCATGAGAACGGTCTAGAAAACCATGCTCGTGTTATTTAGTAAATTCTCATGCCTTTTACAAGGAATGGGCAGAGGTTTCACGGAAATGTGTGGCAATAGTCAACCACAAATGCGTCTTTTATTGGTTTTCAACTATAGAAAAATGAAATACATGCTTGATAAACATGACGGCTGGCATGGTGCCATGGTATGGCCTCACCGTGCCCTAGTAAAAATTTGAGAAGGTTTGGCTGATGTCGTCGTGCACGCCCTTCATAAATCGAACCATCATTGAGGAAATTTCATGGTTTCGAGGGGGAAATCACCAAGTTTGAAGTGGCCGGGAATCCAAATTTCCTTCCTAGTTTGTCATTCAGTTTTTTCTACGATAAACATACCCCCTCCAATGCAACGTGTTCAAATTTGGCATTTTTCCAGGCTCATATACCATATTTAGGAGATTATGTCCATTTTCTAGGCATTAATCCACATAATAAAAATTTGAACAATTGGTGCATGAAAAGGTGCGCAAGAACAGTCTAGAAAACCATGCTCATGGTATTTAGTAAATTATCATGCCTTTTACAAGGAATGGGCAGAGATTTCAAGGGAATGTGTGGCAATAGTCAACCACAAATGCGTCATTTACTGGATTATCAACTATAGAAAAATGAAATACATGCTTGAAAAACATGACGCCTGGCATGGTGCCATATTGGTATGGCCTCACCATGCCCTGGTAAAAAGCTGAGAAGGTTTGGTTTATGTCATCATGCACACCCTTCATAAATCGAACCATCACCGAGGAAGGTTTATGGTTTCGAGGGGGAAATCACCAAGATTGAAGGGGAATCCAAATTTCCGTCCTAGTTTGTCATTCAGTTTTTTCCAACGATCAACATACCCCCTCCAATGCAACGTATTCAAATTTGGCATTTTTCTGGGCTCATTTACCATATTTAGGGGATTATGTGCATTTTCTACGCATTAATGCACATAATTCAAATTCGAACAATCGGTGCATGAAAAGGTGCACAAGAACGGTCTGGAAAACCATGCTCGTGCTATTTAGTAAATTCTCATGCCTTTTACAAGGAATGGGCAAAGATTTCAAGGAAATGTGCGGCAATAGTCAACCACAAACGCGTTGTTTATTGGTTTTTCAACTATAGAAAAATGAAATACATGCTTGGAAAACATGACGCCTGGCGTGGTGCCATGGTATGGCCTCACCGTGCCCTGGTAAAAATTTGAGAATGTTTGCCTTATGTCGTCATGCATGCCTTTCATAAATTGAACCATTACCGAGGAAGTTTCATGGTTTCGAGGGGGAAATCACCAAGATTGAAGGGGAATCCAAATTTCCTTCGCCCTTTGTCCATGAGTTTTTTTTCTATGATGAACATACACCCTGCAAATCACCATGTTCTAATTTGGCACTTTTTCGGGTTCACTTACCATATTTAGGGGATTATGTGCATTTTCTAGGCATTAATGCACATAATTCAAGTTCAAACAATCGATGCATGATAGGGTGCACAAGAACGGTCTGGAAAACCATGCTCATGTTATTTAGTAAATTCTCATGCCTTTTACAAGGAATGGGCAGATATTTCGATGAAATGTGTGGCAATAGTCAACCACAAACATTTGTTTATTGGTTTTTCAACTACAGAAAAATGGAATAAATGCTTGAAAAACATGATGCCTGGCATGGTGCCATGGTATGGCCTCACCATGCCCTGGTACAAATTTGAGAATGTTTGGCTTATGTCGTCAGGCACGCCCTTCATAAATCAAACCATCACCGAGGAAGTTCCATGCTTTCGAGAGGGAAATCACCAAGATTGAAGGGGAATCCAAATTTTCTTCGTTCTTTGCCCTTGAGTTTTTTTTCTACGATGAACATACACACTGCAAATCACCGTGTTCAAATTTGGCACTTTTCTGGGCTCATTTACCATATTTAGGGGATTATGTGCATTTTCTAGGCATTTAGCGCATATAAATCCAATCCAGTTACAGCTGCATGGGTGTGATGTGAGGGACGTGGATTGTCGTTCGATCGCGACGCATCCTACGGTGCACAGGCACGACCCGCGTGGCTGGGGTTCCGGCCAATGATAACGCAACACACAATAGTCTCAGCGCACATTGTTTCCGGAGGCGACGGAGATGAACCGTGTGCAATAATGAATGAGCAAGATTGTAAGGGAAGCCAAATTTCCTTCGTCGTTTGTCGTTGAGCTCTTAAAAACCACCGCACTGTACTGATGTCCGGCCACTCCGCCCTAAAGCTCTCTCCAAGCGTCGTGCATGGCACTGCAGTGCATAGTAACTAGCAAGGAAGCGATGGCATCCCGCCGCGCCGCGTTCCTCGCCGCCCGCGACCGCACACATGGTAAGGAAGCGATGGTATCCCGCCGCGCCAAGTTCATCGCTGCCGCCGGCCACACAAGTATGTGGGCGGACTTTGATGCTGCCATGGCCGAATGGGCGGTGGATCTAGAGGCGGCCAAAGCCGCACAGAAGGAGCGGAAAAGGCAGAAAGCAGTCAAGAAAAGAGAGTCCTGCCACCGCAAGAAAGAAGAGGCTGCACGCCATGCTGAGGAGAGCTCGGCGGAGATCGAAGCACGGTGGGCTGCCGCCTACAAGGCCGGGAAGGAGAACGACGATGTCTGGCCAGCATGCCCCGATGCCAGCATGTGAGAAGTAGTTAGTGCGTGTGTCGCTCGTAAGTTTGTATAATTAATTATGAGCATCTACCAGTACTACATACGTAATAGTTTTAGAGCAAATTACCAGTAGTACTTTAAGTTGGTACTATCTATTATTAACGTACAATGTCGGTAAGCGCATCCTTTGAGGGCTTTGAGCGTTGATTAGCATGTGTTCATTGAAGTTTTGTAGCCGCACCCCGGCCCTAAATACTGCCGAATCGTCCGCCCGTAGCCACCGGAGACTAGAGCTGGCCGCAGCTGGTTTTTAGTCCCACCACGCCGTGTGAGTTGGCCGCACACCGGCTTAAATTCCTGCACCGGCGGATGGCAGCAAGCTTCTCTCTTGTTGCATAGGATCAAATCTGGCTATGAGAGCGAGGCAGGTTGACACTTGATTGCATTTCGTAAACCGATGATTGTTTATTGGGTGTCACCTTGCCTCGATCATGTACATTGAATAATCCTGACACAATGAAAGATATTTTTGAAATTAGGTGCGGTTGGAGATGCTGATAGATATAAGAATTATTAGAAGATCACAAAACACACGGTTTCTATGGTGTACCCGTGTGCATTTTTTTGCGTTAATGATCCATAAGTCAGTAACCTGTGCGATGTTTCCTAATAAAGCAAGTGTCCAATTGAGCCAAAAAATCAACTACACGTGTACATTTTTTGGAGACGGGATCTGCCAATTTTCTCTTTTCTCGCACACGAGTATTTTATGCGCTTCGTCTGTGTTGTGTGTATCCCCCGCCCAAGTTTCAAGTTTCGCAGCAAAATTTTCATTAGGCGCGCAATTTAAGAATTTATTCCTCCCACCACATCCCCACCCATCAAATTTCCTCAGTATCTCCCCTCCCCCCTACCGGCAGCTGAAACCGCCGCCGCCACAACCACAGCTTCAACCACTTCTACGTTCTTCCCGAGCATCATCGATCCAGTCTGGTAACCCACCCATCTCTATCACGACCCCGGCCTAATTGCTTAAATGGCGCCTGCGAAACATCCTCATGCATCCAAATCCCCACCGCCCCTACCTCCAGAGCATCGCCACGCAAGCCCAACCACATATCATGTGGAGGTCGAGGAGCTGATGGCGGTCGATGGCGCGATGGCTGATGTGCGTGTTGACCCGGAGGAACACCTCGCCTCCGCCGCCGCCGACTTGGTGCAGGCTCTGGCCCAGATGAAGTGCCCCAGCGACTTCCCCCCAGGACATACTAGGTATGATCTGACCAGCTCAATCTTACCAATACCACTTGCAATGGCTATGTTTTGTACGGTTGATGTATTAAACATGTTTGTGCCTTGTTGATTTCAGTACTTCACACTGTGTGATGTTCAAGTATTAATTGTCCAGCTCACACTGGTACAACGAGGTGCTATACAAACGGTTTTTAAACCCTTTCCGCGACGTCATTTTGAACCATCGCCAAGTGAGTGACTACGATAGGGGGGTCCTTCCCACATGACCCAGAAACCGTCGGGGATAGGGAGCCTTGATGCATACAGTTGTCCCTATAAAACTGTTTCTGATATCTCGAATATCCAAAATGTTCCATCCTTGCTACTCGTTTGTGCTCGCATTACCATCGTAGTCGGTATTCTGTGGTGCTACGTTTACGATGCGCGGCCCATCACAAACAGTTCATGATTATAGAACATGTACGATAAGCAAACAATCACACACATTTACTTTTCCTCAACTGTATGTGATTCGACGTAAGAGCGCATACAGTTGTCCCTATAAAACTGTATGCGAAGCTCGAATATATCCCACATGATTCATCCATCGTACCCGCATTAGATGTAGACCTATCGCACGCGTTCTTCTATGACCAAACATTTGCGATGCGCACAACATCATAAACAGTCCATAATTACCAAGCGTGTATGATAAGGTGACTTTCACAAACATTTAATAAGAAGGAACTGTGTGCGATGTTGTTGTTAATTGCACATGTTTTTTCTTGGCTGATCATGTGTGAAGCAGAGATTGATCGCACATGTAGTGGATCTAAGAAACGTGTGTGATCTCCATGTGTATTGCAGACGTTTCGCTTTCGCAAACCGTACGCAAAAAGGGTCGATGTGTGGATCCTTGCCAAGGGCATATGTACCTACAAGCAACAAGTCAATATTAGAAGCTAACCAGTGTCCAGGCCTAGATCTATATGCACTACATTACAGAACGACGTGGGAGTACAAGCCAAGGGATGAAACTAACCTCGGCGGAAAATGGTGGCCACTCCCGTTGTTATCCTGCATAAGTAGTGGAAAGGCATGATAAGTACAGCAACCTTAACATCAAACAAATATAGCAAAGGTAAACAACATCATTTCCAAATGATAGCTTGAATGTGTTGGTTTCAGCACGCTGTTAAAGCAGATATAAAATGGAAGGGAATGTTACCTACAACAGGCTTAACTGCCATCAAATATTGCAATTCAAACCAGTATTGTTGAAAATGAATAGAACATAGGTCATGCTTAAACATCACACTGGATAAATGTGTAAAACTGAAATAAAGGGCATGTGTTAACTACACCAGGCATAACTGGAACCAAATATAGCCGTTCAAACTGGTATTGATGCAATCGAGTGGCACAGTTCCGACTTGCACATAATGAACAATACATTGTGAATGACTGAAATAAACAAGGCATAAATGATCAGTATAACAACCAAATGTAGCCATTGAAAACTAGACAGAGTCTCACTGCAACCAACCTAATAAGCAAATACAGATAAATAGGGCATATGCTTGAAAATTGGACAAATGCTCACTGCAACAAACCTAACAAGCAAATACAGATAAACAAGGCATCTGCTTGAAAGCTGGAAAATGCTCACTGCAACCAACCTAACAACCAAATACAGATAAACAAGGCATCTACTTGATAACTGGACAAATGCTCACTACAACCAACCTAACAACCAAATACAGATAAACAAGGCATCTGCTCGATAACTGGACAAATGCTCACTGCAACCAACAACCAACTATAGATAAACAAGGCATCTATTCACTATAAACAACCAAATATAGCCATTCGTGAAACTGAAGTGGACAATTCATACTTAAACATCACATAGCCCTATTGAACATTACATTTTTGCATAACTGAAATAATTAAACACGGCACAGTTAAAACACCGCAAGGCAAAAGCTACTACAACAAAGGGTACGGGTTGGCAAGCTAGAAAAGGTAAGATTTGCTGATAGGATGTTGCCTCACATGTCATGGACGGGATCCTTCCAGTTGGAAGAGCACAGACCCATGGTGCGCTCTCGGATGTCACAGATGGGTTGTTTCACCTTGGAAGAACCTTTGTGGGTTCCCTCCTCGTGGTTGTGGTCGATGAGATCTGACTTGGCAATTGAGGATCCCAAGCCGCCGCCGTAGAACGTGTCCTTCAAAAATTACAAAATGGGCTCGATGGCTTACAAGGATCGCAGATCCTTGACCGCGTGGTGGAGGAGATCGGTGGCAGGGCCGTCGAAGAGATCGACGGTGGTCAAACCGGAGGGGTTGGGGATGGACCACTTGACCCATGACATGGCCCGCGTGAAGCCATCACTGTCAACGAGCTAGATGTCATAGCCAGCTTTCTCGAGATACAGTAATACGCTAGCCCGTTGATGTGAAGCCTTCGGCATGGCAATGTAGTCAACATCTTCGCCGGCTTCCGCAGTGAGGTGTTGCTCCGGAATAGACAGGTCGGGGCGAACGGCGGCCACCTCGCCAATGTTCGCCGAAGAGGCCATGATAAACCTCTACTTGGCCGAACGCTCGTCGGGCTCCCCGGGATACGCGATTGGGCTTAGGTTGGGACATTCTGGAGAAGGGCATGTGGATCTGGCGGGGAGGGACACCACAGGCCTCATCTAAAAACTCAGGGAAGTGGGGCGGAGGTATGGGAATTGCTGGGTAACCTGAACTTTATTATCTAAGCTAGGAGGAACGGGCAGACCGACAGGGGTTGGCGGCGGCGGCGGCGAGCTAGGGTTTGAGGGGGTGGGGGCCGGCTGGGGGGACTGTGGAGGGGGTGGGCAGGGTGGTGTTTGAGGATACGCCGCGGCTACTGAAAATTTTAGTAATGGTGGGTAGAGATGGTGGTGGACGAGGGAGGGCGACGGTTCATATGCCTCGGCTACTGCAATTTTACTATAAGGTCGGTGCTGGAGGAGTGGGGGCGACGGTTGAAGTACGGCAGCTACTAAAATTTGAGTAAAGGAATTGATGCGGGGTGGGAGTACCCAAGATCGGACACGGTCCAATAAGAATATGCGTGTATGATAATAAGGAAAAGCGGCGGAACCGTCGATTTTTGCAACGCTCAAGGTGGGTAGTTTGTTTTTAGATTTATAGCTAGCTGGTCTATCGCACACGGTTCATCCTAATTTTTTAACGCAGACGTGGAATTCAATCTAAATAAACTACCCGCCTTTAGCTTGCGCAGGTGGTGATTTTACAGCGCACTAGCATCGCACACGGTTAAGCCAGTACCTCCACCTTTGCTCGCGCTTGCGAAGTCGTGGGGATTTACAGCGCACTTGCATCGCACACGGTTAAGCCAATACACCCGTGTCCTTTGAGCGTCATTTGAGTCTTTGCAGCAAAAAAATGTTAGAAAGGGTCAGAAGACAGCCACACCAGCATGTGGCCAAAATATATATGAGTGAAAAGGGTGGTATGTGATGTTCAAAATTCCAATGGATAACTTTGACCGCGCGGGCCCACGGTTGGGTGCGTCATCGAAGATCGATGAGAGGGGCCAGAAGTCAAGAACCACCTGGAAGTGGCCAAATATATGTAGGAATACAGGGTGTGATATCTAAAACTTTAAATACGCAATGCACCACTTTGGTGGCACCTGCCTCACAAACCCGAAAGCACCCTTGGATATATCTATAATGACATATTGTCGTAGCTACCTAGCTAGGGTGCTTGACCCACCTCCCGCTTCATGTCAGAGGGGTGGATGCACGTAATGATACTTTGGTCATACATGCATGTCGCCATGGCCTACCATAAGACGGACCAGTGAATCTATCGCTTGGTCAAACGACAACTGTTGTTGTTGATAAAAATGGATAGAATATATATATATATATATATATAAACCGCTTGGGCCAATAGATTGAACCATCATAAAAAATCGCACGAGAGGGACCACAAAACCAACACTGCCTGCATGCGTCCCAAAATGATGTATGTTGGAAGGGGTGATGTGTGTTTTCAATATCAAATAATGTACCATTTAGACGTGGCACCTACCTCTCGATACATACAACAACCATGAAAGCCATGTAGTTAAGGACGAGATACGCAGGGTACGGTGTTGGTCGAACCCATCAATCCGAGCATGTGGGAGGAAATCCTGACAACACATGAGCTCGAGCTTTGGTTGAACGACATGTGATGGTGACCGGCTCTAACACGAACTAGGAGGAATCCATTCATGGCCAACACATACCCCTTGTTATCGATCAAAGGGATGATATATATACACTCAGGGAGCCCACTGATATGCGTGTCGTCACAAAAAACTGCACAAGGGAGATGTCACTACAAAAAAAGACACATCCGTGACATTTTGGGCCGAACGAAAAAAAATTCTGTCATACTTATGACACTTCTATGACGATAATTGTGACAAAACCCGGTATCATCATAGATGTGGTGGGGTCCTACTTCTATGACAAAAAATCATGACAGAAAATGGGCTTTTCGTCCTGGGCGGGCCGGAGACGCAGCTGCATGACATTCTTTGGGCCGTCCATGACGGAAAAAACCATGGTAGAAGCGAGGACGAGGAAAATATCGGGGAGTTCCCGGTTACGGTGGGTGGTTGGGGGCCGAGCGATGCGCGTTTCTCTCATACGTACGCGCGTGTGTGTGAGGCGTTGGGCTCTAACTGAACCCGAGCGAGGCGTTGGGCTCTAACTGAACCCGAGCGATTGCCCTGTAGGCTACGCGTTACCGAACCCGAGCGATCGATCGATCCCTTGCTGTTAACTGAACCCGAGTGATTCCTTCGCTACTGCTGCTAACTGAAGCCGATCGATGCTACCTCTGGATGAATAGTGAGCATTGTTGGGGGGTTTGGATGAACAGTTCCCGGTGGGGGGTTGGATGAACAGGACCCCGTGGTAGTAGAGGCCATTGCCGCTGGGTGAATAGTACCTCGATCGATCGAGCCGGTGGAGGGGTGGATGAACAGGTCCCGTGGAGGGCTGGATGAACAGGACGACCCCGTGGAAGGCTGGTTGAACAGTAGCCGGTGGAGGGCTGGATGAACAGTAGCCCGTGGAGGGGTGGTTGAACAGGACCCCGTGGAGAGGGCTGGTTGAACAGTAGCCGGTGGAGGAGCGTGCGCTGGAGGCTGGATGAACAGGAGCTCGTGGATGAACAGTCGCAGGTGGATGCTGGAGGAGGTCGACGGTGGATGAACAGGAGCCCGTGGAGGCTGGAGGAGGTCGACGGTGGAGATGAACAGTATCCCGTGGAGTCCCGTTTTGCGGTACGCCACACCCCTCCCGATGAACAGGACCCCCGTTTCGACCGTAGCGCTCCAACACAAGTCCGTTTCCTCCGTTTTGCGGTACGCCACACCCCTCCCGATCAACAGGACCCTGTTTCGACCGTAGGAGGTCCGTTTCCTCTGTTTTGCGGTACGCCAGACCCCTCCCGATGAACAGGATCCCATTTCGACCATGGCCGGTCGAACACAAGGCCGTTTCCTCCGTTCTGTGGTACGCCAGGCCTCGTTTCCATCGGCTGTTCCGTCCAAGCCGGTTGGCTCCCGATGAACAGCACGCGTTCCATTGCCTCCCGATGAACACGACGCATTCCGTTGCCTCCCCATGAACACGATGACGATGCAGTTTCTTCATTCTGACCCAGCCATGTACATGATCCCTGGCCGTACGTATGCGCGAGTAGGCGTTCGAGACCCCGCCCGTATGTACGTACGTGGCCGTATTTTCTTTCTTGCACCCTGGCCGCTGTACGTACGTGTACATGCTACGTGCGCGCCTCTACTACGACACGTGCGCGCCTCTACTACGACACGTGCCCTTCCTTACACGGCCACGGTTCATCGCTGCAGCCTGCAGACAGACCGATCGACCAGTATGTACGTACATGTTCGCGACCAGAATGAGAACGCTACGTACGCTTCGACCGGGTGGGTCCCGACTGTCAGGCACTTCCTTGCGTGCGAAGATGTAGCTGGTGGGTCCCAGCAGTCAGGGGGCGAATCATTTTTTTTGCATGTAATATGGACGCACTTCCTTGCATGCGAAGATGTAGCTGGTGCGTCCCAGCAGTCAGGGGGAGAAACCATTATTTTTCAGGGTAAAAAGGATGCAGTTGCATGCATGCGTCCATGGGCGTGGTGCGTCCCCATTGTCAGCCTCTCACGTACAGTCATCTTCCGATGACTCTCGGTTGTTGACCACGTTGACCACACCATGCCGAGCGCACCAAGGCCGGTGGACGACGGCGAGGCCCTAGACTGGAATGACCCGGAGATAGGGAAGACGCGGCAGTGGAGTTGCAGATGGAGAAGAGTGGGAAACTTGACTGGTTCGGGTGCGCGGCAGCACTGCCGCCCACGGGAGACAGGAGCAAGAACAGAGGTTGAAGAAGGAGCATGGCTGTTGGATTAACATCCAATGGTCCAGCTGCTAGAATCATTTGTTAATTAAGTTGACAAAGCCCTGCGTACACGTCCTCTTAATAGGCCCACAAGTCAGCCATCAAATCTGCCGGGTCCCAGCTGTCATCGGGAGGAATGTTTTTTCGCATGACAAGGAGGCACTTCCTTCCGTGCGAAGATACAGCCAATGGGTCCCAGCTGCCAGGGGGAGGAAACAGCTTAATAAGGAGGAACTTTCCTTGCGTGCGACCACAGACCTCGTGGGTCCCAGCCGTCAGGCTCTCCACGTACAGTCCTCTTCCGATGACTCTCGTATGTTGACCACGCCGCGCCGAGCGCACCGAGGCGATGGACGACGGCGAGGCCCCAGACTGGAACGACCCGGAGAATGGGAAGACGCGGCAGTGGAGTCGCAGATGGAGAGGAGTGGGAAACTTGACTGGTTCGGGTGCGGGGTGGGCCTACACTCGGCAGAGAATAACAGGAGGTGCGGAGTGGAGGGATGGCCTGGCTGTCGGCGGGGTAGCGTTTCGCTGAGGCGCACAAAACCACGCCGCTGGACGCCGGAGGCTGGACCAGGCGGTCCCGGCAGCGCTGGGGGAAGAAGACGAGAGATTGAAGAAGAATGCCGGCCGTTGGATGTAAATCCAACGCCTTCTTAGGCTTCGACCTACTGGCCCACATGTCAGCCAGTCCATTTGTTTTTTTAGTCCATTTGGTGGGCTAGGTGAAACAATGATGTAGCATCTATGCAGCCCGTTTATATATATGGTAGAATTTAAAGCCCATTTGCATTTTTCTCGAAATCCGCAGACTTGCTGGGCTGGGTGAAAATATCATGTTGGGCTAGACGGAGAAATGTTATAAAAACATAAACACATGATTGCACGTCTATTACTGCATTGGTCAGTAAAATCCCCCCCCCCCCCCCCCCCCCCCCCCCCCCCCCCCCCCCCCCCCCCCCCCCCCCCCCCCCCCCCCCCCCCCCCCCCCCCCCCCCCCCCCCCCCCCCCCCCCCCCCCCCCCCCCCCCCCCCCCCCCCCCCCCCCCCCCCCCCCCCCCCCCCCCCCCCCCCCCCCCCCCCCCCCCCCCCCCCCCCCCCCCCCCCCCCCCCCCCCCCCCCCCCCCCCCCCCCCCCCCCCCCCCCCCCCCCCCCCCCCCCCCCCCCCCCCCCCCCCCCCCCCCCCCCCCCCCCCCCCCCCCCCCCCCCCCCCCCCCCCCCCCCCCCCCCCCCCCCCCCCCCCCCCCCCCCCCCCCCCCCCCCCCCCCCCCCCCCCCCCCCCCCCCCCCCCCCCCCCCCCCCCCCCCCCCCCCCCCCCCCCCCCCCCCCCCCCCCCCCCCCCCCCCCCCCCCCCCCCCCCCCCCCCCCCCCCCCCCCCAGTTTTGCATTCTTATAGAAAAATAGAACTGAGTTGTGCATCGTCTTGAAAAAACAAACATAACTTGGGCTGCTGATGTTATAGACAAGCTAGGTTGGGAGGCCCAGAGGCCGCTTGATACCCGCTGGATCCAAAAAATGTTGAAACATGTCGTGGGCTGCCCATGTTAAACAACAAAACCTAGGCCATGGACCTGGTGGGCCCAGGACTGTCAGCCTCTCGACGAACAGTTGTCTCCCGATTCCTCTTGTTTTGCTGACCATGTTGGGAACGGCAGACGGCGGCGCCGTGGCGAGAGCACCAAGGCGGAGGACGACATTGAGACCTCGGACCGAACGAACCGGAGCGGGGGAAGACGCAGGCGGAGGGGAGTACGAGGGTTGACTTGTTCGGGTGCAGAGTGGGCCGGTGGAGCTGCCGCCGCTGGACAATGTGTGGGACTAGAGGGATGGCCTGGCCAATGCCATAGGCTATGATGGCCAGCCGCTGTATAGGAAGAGGACGAAAGATTAAAAAAAATAAAGAAATACAAATGGATAGGTGGTTGGTCCCATATGTCTGTGTACGATACCTGCTGGGTCCACCTAAGAAGGGGAATATGTTGGGAGGAAGGAGATTCAAAGCACGGCAGCCGAGTGAACTAGTTTTTTTTAACGGACAAGTGAACTAGTTACATACTCCCTCCGGTCCTTTTTAGTTCGCATATAAGGTTTGTCTGAAGTCAAACCTCGTAAACTTTGACCGAATTTATAGAGAAAAATACCAACATTCAGAATGTGAAAATAAACAACATTAGATGCGTCATGACTTTATTTTTCATATTGTATAAATTTAGTATTGTAGATATTAATATTTTTTATATAAATATGGTCAAACTTTATGAAGATTGACTTCAGACAATTCTTATACGTGGAGTAAAAAGGATCGGAGGGAGTACATAAGCAAATAGCCACTAAAAAAAGAAAACAGGTTAATGGGTTCTTAAAATAAATACTTCAGACAAAACAGATAATTACGACACATAGGCTAATGCATGAAACACTCAGATGATAAAGGTGCTTATAAACAGATAAAGTACAACATCTAGACCTTCCTGGCACGCTTGATCATGACGCTGCGGCTGTCCGTGTACTCGTCGGTTACGGGAAGCAGACATGCCCTCATGTCCAAGATCCGCCTGTACATGTCGTAGCATGCGTATGCGTCCTTGGCCGCGTAGGTTATGTAGGCTAGATTCAGAGGTACCTCCCATGTGTTCAGGTCCTTGGTATCGTTGTCTTCTTTCATGTTGGCGTATCAGGGGTCGATGATGGTCTCGGCGAGGTCAACCACGGAGTCCTTCTCCTGCCCGTTGCCGATGATCTTGTATTGCTTCTGGATGTCGACAACCTTGTTGCACCATATGGTCGAATCGTCGCGTTCTTCCTTCTCTCCGCCGTAGCGAAGGTGCAGTCAGCGCTGCCGATGAAATGGGCGAATGCTCCAGAACCTCTGATGGCCCTACAGCAGTGGCAGATGAGAACCTCATCCCGCACACATACCTGGGCGATGGCGATCCGCTGGTCCTTGTCAGGAGATGAATGGATGGGCACAAGGTCTAGTCCTGCGACCTTGTGCTTTCTCGTCCTGTAGGTACTGCTTGAACTCGGCGAGGCAGAGCTTTACCGAGTCCAGATCGTTGGTGTACATCACATTCAACTTGGTGCAGCCATAGGACCGAACGGCGAACTCAAAGGGGAACTCCTTGCTGAAGTCCATATCCAGCAGGCTCACCCCTCGGATCGCCATTGGAGTCTCTTCAAGTGAACGAGTGGGTAGGCGGCGGCAGCAGTTCATTTTTCAGCTCTTGGGGAACTGGATTCAACAGTAAACTGAGTGTGTACAGGCAACAATAGTTACTACCCCTCCCTCGCCCGCTGCACGCCCGGCAGAAGATGCACCCTCCGCGCATTCAAATGCCTCCATTAAGAAACCTACTCCGGCCACACATCGGTTCAGAGCGGGTCTGTATTGGTACTGTAATAACAAGAGTTAGTGGTCACTTTACTTAAATTTAATTAGCTTTAATAGAAATTTATACTTAAAACAAGCAATGCATTGGCTCGTTCTATCAGTGCCACAGGATCAACATGCACAACAATTAGAATTATTATTCTCAGGACGCACACGATCAGCACATTTGTCGCACTTTCACACAGATAATACTACCAAGTTTGAACTATTTGTTATGGTTGTTGTCCTCGGCATCATCATGCCGTGTTTCCCAGCTTGCAAGATTCAGAACCAACAAATAAGATCCAAATAATAAGTACAACAAAGATGCCTACACATCTCATTGATTCCCAGCTTGCAAGATTCATAACCAACAAATAAGATTCAAATAATAAGTACAACAAATATGCCTACACATCTCATTGATTCCCAGCTTGCAAGATTCAGAACCAACCCATTAGAGCCTTTTGATAAAGTGAATATCGGGATTAAATCCATCTTGGCTAGTCGTGTCATACAACCGAAGAACTTGGCGAATGCTCTTGACCGTCACAACATCTGTAGTTGAGTATTCCTATTTGCACAGCACAAACAAGAAGAGCATGATTACTATAATAGTGGCACTACTTGAACTCAACCTGCAGCTCCACTCGGATGAGGCCTGCCTGGAGTTCCATGATTCAATTCATGCGCCTTTTTCTGCAGTTCACCTGAAATGAAGCAAAGATTGAATCATTCAGCTAGCAAGAAGTACTTGCTCTCGTGAGCTGGCAGGTTCTTCTTTAGTAGTTGCACTAAAATTGAGGAACATTAAGGTTGGCTGTCCGGCTCATGTAAGGTGCAACTATAATTTGCTTATCCTTTTGTGCAGTTCCACTAAAATAAAGTGCCATTGTGGTGACAGTGTCGGCTCATCTTGCAAAGGCTAATAAAATGTTGCACGAGATTACCAGCAGAACTTGACGGAGATTTTGGAAACTCCAATCACCATTTTGTGCAGTTCCACCAAAATTGAGAGATGTTGCCCACGTGACATTTTAGTTGAACTGCACAAGACACTCATTCCAAAAAAAAAGTGTTTTGTGCAGTTCACCAAAAGGTCACAATAGCAACAAGGTGAAATGGATATCCCTATTTGCATAAAAAGATAGAAGGTAAACAGTTGCTGGTCAATAAGAATATATGAAACATACACGAAATGAAAAGAAGCATCTTAATTATGTTCATGGCAATCACACAAGGACAGTAGAAATTTTAAAACGTCAGCAATGCTTCATGTTACCGGAAGCATTACGATCAACAATGACATTCGTCAAATATGAGATTACTTTAATGGTGGCATTGCTTGTTTACCAGATACAGTAAATCAACAGCAGCTAAAGAGTTGGTTTAAGGGCATGGGACCATGGGGACACCAGGACACTCAGCAGCGTAAAGGAGCAACTTACTTATCATACTGGGGAAAACAGCAGGAGTACCATTTGTAAGACAGTTTAATTGCATCTTATCACTGGAGGCATTAGATTAACAATAACACTGGTTAGACATGTCCCTAAGGTAATAGTGTGATCACTTCATTTTACATGCGCCCTTACATTAACAACATCAAAAGGTTGGTATAAGGACATCCGACAGTGGACGCATCAGCACAATGTACCTACAAGGAGGCATAAAGTGGTGATGCCGAGTTTGTTCATGCTATGTGAGGGCAGCAAATCTAATCCTGGAGACCTTTTACTATGTGAGGGCAGCAAACCTAATCCTGGAGACCTTTTACTATGTGAGGGCAGCAAATCTAATCCTGGAGACCTTTTACTATGTGAGGGCAGCAAATCTAATCCTGGAGACCTTTTACTATGTGAGGACAGCAAATCTAATCCTGAGACCTTTTACTATGTGAGTGCAGCAATTCTAATCCTGGAGACCTTTTACTATGTGAGGGCAACAAATCTAATCCTAGACATACTCTGTTGACTTGTCCACCAGCCGCCACTTTCTATCATTTTTTCAACCAATAATAGATCTGTTCCTTATCCAGTTTGTAGTGCGTTTTTGAATTATTTCCCTTTTCAACCAAGAGACCGGTTGGGTATCCGGTCTCTACTACTTTCACCATATTATTTCCTCTTTGAATCAAGTCCTAGATTCATGCTACAACTTTCCCCCTTTCTTCGTTGTTTGAACGAAGTCCTAGATTCGAATGCATGAAGTAGCTTTACCTCTAATAATACTAAAAATTTAGGTGGCTTTGAAAGAGCTGATGGGAGTGGAAAAAGATGCACATGCAGACACGTGGGGAGCTGGGGCAGTAGAGCAAGGCCTCTTTCGAAGAACTTATACCTGAGGGTCGTCGGGATGTCGGGGAAGGCAGGTCGGATCTGCGCACAATACGGCAGGGAGGAAGAAGGGTCGGAGGACCTCCCGAGCCGGCGCTGTGTCGGAGAGAACGGCATGGGCAGAGGATCGGGCCCCTTTGGCAGCTGTGGGTTTCCTCCCTCGCTGGCGAGGACCGCGTGAACGATGCACCTAGTCCTCTACACACACCAGCCGAAGGGATCCGGCCGGATCTGTGACCAGCGGTGAGCAGAGAGAAAATGTCACTACCGCTGTCTTGTTTATATCTGGAGAGAATGAGAGAATGAAGAGAGCAACCCTAGTAAAGCAAGCGCTCAGGCCCCTACGTACATATATAGTGGAGTGATTATCTTTTTCTCTCCACAACAAGCGTTTCAATTTGTGTACGTGGCATTAAAGAAAAGAAACTCTCTATTTAAGGTGACTAACTCTACGACTCCTACTTACTACTAGTAGTAGTAGTATTGTCCACTTGTGCTCCCCGGCCCTCCATTCATTGAACAACCCCACGGGTGAATAAACATACAGTACTAGTATTTATATAGAACGAACAAGCTCGAACTATTTTCATGTAGTTAAAAGTTGAGGGTGGGGCTTTTCCCGAGCAGTACGTGCGACAGTTTTCACGTAGGCGGTTTGACAGAGAGGCGAGTGCGGTGTCAAAACCAGCAGATCTTGGGTAGGGGGTCCCAAGCTATGTGTCATGGATCGATGGGTAACAGGAGACAGGGGACACGATGTTTACCCAGGTTCGGGCCCTCTCTATCGAGGTAATACCCTACTTCCTGCTTGATTGATCTTGATGAATATAGGGTTACAAGAGTTGATCTACCTCGAGATCATATGTTGTGGTCTAAGACCTAAGGGTATGATGAGTAATGTCATAATGATCTAGCGACTAGCCTGGCCTCGGCTTATATAATGTACCAGAGGCCTAGGATAACAAGAGTCCTAGTCGAATACGCCGGTGGAGAGGAGCCCTTGTCTTGATCACCAAGTCTTGTGGAATCTTCCTTGAGTATACATCGGCTGTCCGAACTGGCCCATGAGTAAACGGCCATGGGGGTCCTCGGCCCAATCCAACTGATCGGGAGACGACGTGGTGACTACCCCCTAGTCCAGGACACCGTCAGTAGCCCCCTGAACCGGTCTTCAAGTTGGGGACGCTCCTCGGTTCTTCCAAACTATTCTTCATCTTCGGTCGTTGGTCTTGAAAACTGGTTCAACAAATCATCTCATCTTCGATCTTGAGGATCGCCGAAGTGAATCCGAAGAGTTTACACGTCGGGTATCCGAGGATCCCCTTTAAGTTCTCGGCCTTTATCAATGCCTTGTTATATTTTACGCCACACCTCGGGTTTGAAGTTGTTCCCGTGGGGCGGTGTCCTCTTGCATCCGAGCTCCAACATCGGACTGCATTCGAGATATCTTTTGCAGCCGAGCACCAACGCCGGACTATATCCGAGCTCCAACGCCGGACAGTATCCGAGCTCCAACGCCAGACTATATCCGAGGTGTCATAGATCACCTTGGCTTGAAAAAGTTTGAAGGAGGTTACCCGAGTTTAACGTTGAAAAGTTCTCTATGGAACGAGCCATTCGAATCTGAGCTCCAACGATGGTCAGCGTCCGAGGTGTCGTAAACTACCTCGGTATTTTAAAAGATTGAACGAATTTAGCCGAGCTTAATGCCGGAAATGCCCTCTATGGATCCAGCCACTCGCGCCCGAGCTTTATGCCAGACTGCTTCTGAGGTGGAGCACCACCCCGATCGCGGGCTGAGTTTTTGTGAATATTTTTGATTGGTGCAATTTATTCTCTGCCGAGATATATAGCCAGTATATGTATATCTAGTAGCCCTCAAGGTGTGTGTCGGTCTAAAACCCGAGATGCACCTGAAGGAAAACATAAAACTGCTGATCCTAGTAGCCCCTGAGACTCAGGTCAATTTGCAAAATCGGCCTGAGGATCAACTCCTAGCTCGGCAGCATACGTAGGAATAGAAACGCAGTGCAATGTATTAGAGATAATAGTGATCGGCGAACGGGCCCCTGAGAGAGGGTCTTGAGAAGTTGCCGCAATATATTAGCTTGATGCCGGATAGGTCCAGATGGTACCTATTGTTGTCCGAAGACGCGTTTGCCCATAGTTCGGTCAAGCCGAACACTAAGCACTTTGAATTTTCTGCATTGAATAGGCAATGCAGTAGCCCCCGAGACACTGGTCGGGTGGCAACACCAGATCAGGGGATCGATGTGCCCCTATAATATTTGTAAATAATAAGCGCGAAGCCCAGTAGCCCCCGAGCCTTAATGTGGGCACGGGTGGCCAAATTAAGGATCGATATCCGTTTGACAGAAAATTTTGTTATGTTTAACACAAACTTCTCGGAAAGAGAATAAAGATCTCAAAAAGGAGTTAGAGCTAATGAAAGTTGAGCTCACCAAGTTCGTCCTTAAGGGGCTTAATAGATAGGAAATCAATGCCAATAGGGAACTATGAGAGTGTTATGTCAGCTGATCGGTTGTCTCAAAGAGACTGTGCCATTGACTCTTTAAAAGATTGGCTGTGAAAAAATTGATTTTTGCTCACAATTTATGTGTAATGACTCTATGTACCCAAGTACTTTACATCATTAATGCTTGGATCTGTATTGTACAAAACTTTGTTGACCGACCATCGGCTTCAACCTCTTCGGCCAGTAGCCGAGGAGTGTTTTCCTACTTTATAAAGCCATTATAAGGGCAAAGATTTATGGGAAACAAGGCAATCCGGCCATACGGTTTTATAAACAAAGGTACATGGAGAGATATGTTATATTACGTTTTAACGTAAGAAACATCTTCCAAAGAAAATAGTCCCGCTATCAGTTCCTTTCTGTGGGTCGTCATGCTTATCATGATCATGAAACCTCACCTCCGATCAATGTGGGAGGAAAATATTGAGGATTTAGTTCGTGGAAAGTTCCCGAACTCTATGGTATTAATGAACCAAAATTTTCACTTTCGTCGTTGCCGACCAATGTGATCCTTTAAGATTGCTAGCTTTCGGCTTCACCCAGTCTGAGGTACTAACTCGGATGACCCGGTAGTAACAATCACAGAGGTGCTCCCTTTACCGCCTAGCCGAACAATCGGGAACGTAGGGGTAAGCACAGGAGCCAGGCAACCCAGCTTGGCCAAAATCTTAAGTCAAATTGATGCATATTTATGGCTTTATAACGATGATTGCGGAAGGCGGCCCTCATATATTAAATAAAAACGCCGATGATATGTTTATTTTGACTCTGTTGCGACCGTTTATCAGTTGAAAGTGGCCCATCGTCGGCTTCTGCCCCCTTGAAGATGCTACGCAGGGTGTTTTCGCAATAACAAAACAACCCTTAGCCGACGTCTCGGTGCCCGAAGGCGATTGTGTTAGCGGAAACGAGGCAATCAGATATTCGGGCTTTATAACTTTCACTTAGTCATAGGAGCTTAAAGTTGGGAGGCGAGCTACTAGCCCCTGGTTAGTGTTCGGCGACAGCCGAGGTCAAGCCGTAAACACTTCGGCCAATGTTATGAATGGCCCATCATTTAACACAGTCATCGGATCGCTGACCAGTTTACGCTTATTGTGACAGTCAGTTTTTGGCTTTTTCCACTTAGGTGCTTAACCATGCGAGCTGGAAGCAAAATCGCAGTGGTTCTCCCTTTGCACACCTAGCCGAACAAAGCGGAACGTAGGAGGCAAGCACAGGAGCCGGGCAACCCAACTATTGACCAAAGACACAATTCGAAACCGATGCATATATAGCAATATCCAAGAATGTTTTTGCAGAATCTCTAAAGGTGTCCGGCGTTGCACTACGAGACTTATGCTAGAAACACACAAATAGTTTAAAGGTGCCATAGGCTCGAAAAGCCAAAAACTTGTGTAAAAGCTTGACGTCCGGACTAAACCGAGATTTTGGTGCCAATCTGGAAATTGTTCTTTAAAAAAAATTGTGCTTCTGTCGTGCTTTAACATGACACATCCGATCTCAAGACTTCAAGCGGGTCAGCCTACGGCTTCAAGCTCCTTATCCCGAAGGCGGAGTGCTTCTCCAAGGCCAGTTTAGCGAACTAAACTCGAGCGGCTTTAGAGAGAAGCTAGGCTATCCGGCTATTGACCATACACTCGAGTCGAAAAAAGAGCGGTAGAAAAAGACTTTGCAACGACCAAGAAGAAAACACATTATCATAGAACGGCTCATGTAAATTTTAAGAGCCCCCAGTTAACATGGGTAAAGGGAGTTTCTTTTAACGAACAACGTATGTGAGCAAGGTCGAACCGAACACAAGTTAAAAATTTAAGACTTTGAGCATGAAAGCGACTTAGCTGGTTAATGTGTTCGGCATTGATGACGCGGTCCGAGCTTGATGCGGGACAAGGTTCCATCCCCCAAGCCAGTCCCAAGGTGGCGGAGTGAAGAGGTCGGCACTCCGAAGTGGTGACATAGCATGGCCAATGCAGGCCGGCAGAGTGACGCTGAAGTCCCCGGCGTGGGTTTATGAAGTGATGACGAAGCCCCCGTCCAGCCGAGGTGACGTGGTATGTCAGTATGCCGAGGTGACAATGCTGCCCGACCCGGATCATTTACCTGTGCACAAAAAATAGTGCAACCGGAGATAATAGTAATAATAATAAATTAAAAAAAATTGTTGCATAATTAATAATTTATGCAAAGTGAGTAATAAAAGAAATATGGCCCGTGTGCCGAACACTCGATGAGGTAGAGCTCTCTCGGCGATGCTGAAGTCCCCGAGGCAACCGAACACATCGGTATGGCAACATGACCAACAAGGTGATCACGCGAGCCGATTTACGCCGATTGGGACGACGGCGTCGGCTTGCCGAAGAGACCACGTGACGCAGTCGAAGTCCATTACCTGCACATGTAAAATAGTGCAGGCCAACAATAATAATATAAATATAAAGAATCCTCGCATAATTAATTTACGCAAAATAATTTATTTAAAGATATGTGGCCTGGCGCCAAAGTCAATGTCGATGCAGGGCGTCGGCGTGATGCGGTAAAGGCGTGGCAAAGCCTGAATTCACAGGTCGGTCCGAGTTCCGGATGCGGCGTTCGCCGAACTATGTATGGACACTGACCAAACCACCACACGACCGTCGTTAATGCGGCCACCATTTTATAGACCTATGTACAGATGATGGAACAAACCAGAGTAATAATTCCTTGGGAAAAATAAACCCAAACAAGCAAAAATTGCTAGGATTAATAGCACCTGGTTTATTTGTTGTAGCAGTCCGAAGAAAAGTGACTCCCAAAATTGGGACTCGATCCGCAAGCCCATTGCCTGATGGGTGGTGAAGCGACGGCATGGCGATGCTGTTAAAGGTTGGCTCGCCGAGGCAAAGCCCCAGGTCCAGCTAATGTGACGAAGCTGGTCGGCTGCCGACGCCGAAGTCTCCGGAGTAGGTTGATGAAGGGATGGCGAAGCCCCCGGTCCAGATGAGCTGACGGAGCAGGTCGGTAAGGAGATGTTGCAGCTGCCATGTCAGCCGAGGTGTTGAAGTAGTTCGGCGTGATGGACATTGGCTCAAAGAGGCAACGATGCGGCCATGCCGATGCAGGTCGTAACTTGTGACGTGATCAATGCCGGCTTGATAAAGTGACCGTGCGGCGATGCCGGTGTGCCCGCTCCGTGTAATCCGTGGGGCGGCGATGTTGGTGATGATTTATTCTTTGCGATGCCGAACTCTTATTCGGCTTGCCGAGATGATGATCTGAAGAGGTTGAGCTCGGCTTAACAAAGCGACGACGTGTCTAGCGCAGGTCGGCAGCCGTGGAGCAACGTTGTCGGGCTGGTTTGACACCGGCGCGATGGTGAAGATCATATTGGAAAAAACTTTAAAATTAGTGGGATGTGTTTGGGAACAAAACACAATACCCCATACAAAACTTTCTTCAAAAAGGATGTCCGAAATCCCGTTCATAAAAAAGATGAACTCGGGTCGGATTCGTTCTCGCGCAGAAAACAGATCTGAAAAGTGATGCACTAATCGGAAGGTTCCCGGAGTTTGGACGGTCGGATCGAGCTGAAATTTTGAGGGGTGGTAGATATAGGAATTCCGCAGCCGATCAATGGTTGGATCTTCCAAAGGACGTCCAAGCTAGATGCTGGACACCACACTCCAAACTCGTCCAGATTCTCGTCCAGATTCGACGGGGCTCCGGTATATCGGAGACCGGCGGAGATTGCTCCATCGGAACGCGACGAAATTTTACAGTGTTGTTGTAGACTCAATTTCGCACAATTCCACCGAAGGAATCGTCAAAGCGATGCTCGAGGAGGTGGTGGTAGCGGATACAAGTTCGCTGTTCGAAAAAACAGCACGGTCGCCCGAGGGCAATGTTGACGTTGAGCCCCCGAGCTCCATGGATGATTCCTCCATGATCTTGATAGAGATCCGAGTTGATGTTGATGAAGGCCTCGTCCGAACATGATAATTGAAGGTAGGGCACAGTCCTTGGTCAAGCCAAGGTGACCAGTCGAGGCAGCGACGAAGACGCCGACGTCGCAATTGATCTGCAGGCGAGCCATTGATCCTTTTGCCGATCACACAGCGGAACTCTCAATGAAAGCACCATTGTCGGTGTCAAAACCGACAGATCTCGGGTAGGGGGTCCCAAGCTGTGTGTCATGGATCGATGGGTAACAGGAGACAGGGGACACGATGTTTACCCAGGTTCAGGCCCTCTCTATCGAGGTAATACCCTACTTCCTGCTTGATTGATCTTGATGAATATAGGGTTACAAGAGTTGATCTACCTCGAGATCATATGTTGTGGTCTAAGACCTAAGGGTATGATGAGTAATGTCATAATGATCTAGCGACTAGCCTGGCCTCGGCTTATATAATGTACCAGAGGCCTAGGATAACAAGAGTCCTAGTCGAATACGCCGGTGGAGAGGAGTCCTTGTCTTGATCACCAAGTCTTGTGGAATCTTCCTTGTGTATACATCGGCTGTCCGAACTGGCCCATGAGTAAACGGCCATGGGGGTCCTCGGCCCAATCCAACTGATCGGGAGATGACGTGGTGAGTACCCCCTAGTCCAGGACACCGTCAGCGAGGAGGGTGAGGGAGTAGCGGATTCAACTTACTTACTGCTGGAAAGGTCGGGCTGTGCGATTTGACGGCGCGTTACTGCTGGAAAGACTTGTGATATGACTACTCACTATAGTCATGAATTACTGGCGGTACGACCGGGGTGATGCCCCCCTTCCGTTCCGCACTCTAATCTGGTGCATGACACGTATTACGCCGACCCGGATGCTGCTGGCTCTCCCACATGTCGGCGAAGTAGTACGTAGTAGTAAGAAGGAGCAAAGAATCATGCGGTATAAGTCTTTCTAGAGATTCCAACAAGTGACTACATACGAAGCAAAATGAGTGAATCTACACTCTAAAATATGTCTACATACATCAGTATGTTGTAGTCAATTTGAAATGTCTAAAAAGACTTATATTTAGGAACGGAGGGAGTAGTAGTACTACTACTCACGTCGGAGGAGTGCGAACCACGGCAGCCCAGTGAATCAGCAGTAGAAAACAATGTGCTGATATGGCCATAAAAAACAATGTGCCACGGTCCAGACTGTTGCATGTACAGTACTACTCCTCTTTGTTTGGATCCCTGAGTTAGAGCTAGTTTGGGTTGAAATAGCCTCAAATTATCCAAACAGGAGGGGTTAGTTTGAGCTAGTTTGCTCTAACCCAGCTAAAAAAACTAGCCCGGTGGAGAGGTTCTAATTGGGTTAGTTCTCCTCGGGCCCACTAAAAGAGAACTAAAAAAATCTCCCCTGCCCGCACCAGATCGCTCCCTTCGCCCCCCCTCGCATGACTCCTCTCTATTCCCCATCAGGCCGCCCGCCCAAGCGCCGCTCCACCGCTCGCCCTCTCTCTCCTCCGGCCGCCCTCTCTCTTCGGCCTCCGCCGCCCTCCTCCGGCCGCCCTCTCCCTCCGGCCTTCGAAGCTTGCCCCGCTCCCCCTTCACCAGTCGTTTTTCTCCCTCTGTCTTGCGCGGCAGTGGCGCATCTACCAGGGAGGTCGCGAGAGGGGTGAGTTTGTTCGTTCCTTCTCTGTCTCACCGCCATATCATTGATCTTGCTCGCTCTAGCGCTAATTCTGATTTGGAAAAGTAGATCCTGATTAAACTTGGTATAGATTTGTGGTGCACGCATGGAATTGTTTGATGCTTCTTGAGGAGGTAATAAATCTTTCTAGAGGCCCAAAGATTCAGTTCACCTTTCTAGGTATTTCAGTTTCAAGCTTGCATTATTTCTAGAGGCCCAAAGAATCAGTTCACCTTTCTAGGTATTTCAGTTCCAGGCTTGCATTGTTTCTAGAGACCCAAAGATTCAGTTCACCTTTCAAGGTATTTCAGTTTCAGGCTTGCATTATTTCTAGAGGCCCAAAGATTCAGTTCACCTTTCTAGGTATTTCAGTTTCAGGCTTGCATTATTTCTAGAGGCCCAAAGATTCGGTTCGCAGTCGTCGGCAAGTGGCCCTGCTACCTGATACGTCTCCAACGTATCTATAATTTTTTATTGTTCCATGCTATATTATATTCTATTTTGGATGTTTATTGGGCTTTATTATACACTTTTATATTATTTTTGGGACTAACCTATTAACCGGAGGCCCAGCCCCGATTGCTGTTTTTTTGCCTATTTGGGTGTTTCGAAGGAAAAGGATATCAAACGGAGTCCAAACGGAATGAAACCTTCGGGAACGTGATTTTCGGAACAAACATGATCCAGAGGACTTGGAGTCTACGTAAAGCAATCAACGAGGAAGGCACGAGGCAGGGGGGCGCGCCTACCCCCTTGGGCGCGCCCTCCACCCTCGTGGGCCCCTCGTTGCTCCACCGACGTACTTCTTCCTCCTATATATACCCATATACCCTGGAAACATCAGATACAGAGCCAAAACCCTATTTCCACCGCCGCAACCTTCTGTACCCGTGAGATCCCATCTTGGGGCCTTTTTCGGCGCTCCGTCGGAGGGGGCATTGATC
>JAAAWM010010773.1:0-50722 GCA_036873465.1 Thinopyrum obtusiflorum | reverse complement strand
AAAAAGGTTCAGTCCACCAAGAGCGGACTGACCGAGGCCTGCGCTAGCCTTTTAATAGGCTTTGAGGTAATAATCATAGAAAGAATATCACAGTGTAGACAGTAGCCCCTGATGCTCTGTGCGGTGTTCGGAAAGAAAAAGCCGAACAGAGGATCAAAACAATTTTTGCAGGAGTCTAACATAATATGTCTATATAAATAAGCAGGCGGCACTGCTGGCTGCTGCCGCTCATACTGCGGAGGTCTCCGACCTGAAGCAGAGCCTGGAGCGGGCCAATGAAGAGCTCGGCCTCGTAAAGAAGCAGCTTGAGGACAGCCAAGGTATGCAGTAACCTGCCCGTATATTTTAGGAAGAATGAATGTTTCGTGCGGACTAAAGCGTCATGAACTTTGTTAGGGGCCATGACCGAGGTGGCGGCCCTCAAGAAGGCGTTAGCCGAGGCCGAGGACAAAGCGGCCAAGGAGCGGGCCGCACGTGAGAAGCACGAGGCCCGGGTCGGCGAGGTCCATCAAGAGCTCCAGGACGTCGTCAAGAAGTACGAGTCATTGGAGCATGATTCTAAGACGCAAGCGTCCGAACTTGCGAAGGCCCGCCAGAGCGCACGAGATGCCCGAGCCGAAGCCCAAAGCGCCCTCCAGGAAATCCAGGCGGCCAAGAAGATCGCGGCGGATAAGGCTTTTATTATGCAAAGCAAGTCTGTGAAGGAAACGTTCCTTTTACTTACCCGAATTTGGAGCTCTCCAAGGGCGTTTATGGATTTGCCACGCAGCATATCGGATGCTGCCGAGTTCTATCAAGCCGAAGAAGGGAGTTCTTTGGAGAAACTGTTCTGGTCTCAATACATCGGACCAGAACATCCGGTGCCCTTCAGCGACCAGCTGAAACAGCTGGTCGAGCTACACAAGGCGGCCGAGCTAGCCATGAAGGACCTAATAGTCTGGCTATAGCCTGCCAAGCCTATGCCCAGCAGCTACTTCGGACTTGTGAAGCGGCTTGTTAGTGCCTGCCCGCGGCTTGAAGTCATAAAGCGGTCGGTCTGCATTGAAGGTGCACGGATGGCCTTCGCCCGCGTCAAGATGCACTGGGTGAAGATGGATGCCAAGAAGCTGATGACCGAAGGGCCGCCTGAGGGCAAGGAGCACCGCTGACCCGAGCTATATTTTGATGGTGTCCTAGAGGGATCCCGCCTTGTGGCGGAGCAATGTGCGAAGGATGTCATATTCCCGTGAAAACATTCATGTTATCCTGTCTTGTAACATGAAACAAGTCATTATGTGATATAATGCTTGTGACTCTTAAAATTTGACCTCCTGTGCGGCCGTTTATGTAATCTGAGGGTTAACCAGTCGTCGGCTTCTGCCCCCACGTAGATACTATGGGGGTGTTCGGGATAAATCTAAACACTCTTTGCTCCACATTCTGGTCCTTAAAGGAGGTGTTTAGCGCAACGAACGAGGCAATCGGACTATACGGCTTTTATCGCCCTCACGTAGCCATAGGGGTTTGACAATAAGAATCTTGGCGAAGCCCCTGGTACTCGGAAGACCGAGCTAGGGGCGCTATACACGCCTGGTCAGATAAAAACCGATTCCTCGCATAAAGCGAAAAAAATCTCTAAGGATTTGAAACCTCTCGAACAGCTGACCAGCTCTTGCTGCATCATGACAGTCAGTTTTCGGCTTTCTCTACTAAGGTGCTCGTCCGGAAGAACCGGGACACAATCGCAGTAGTTCTCCCTTTACTACCCTAGCCGATATAGCGGAATGTAAGGTAGTAAGCACAGGAGCTGGGCAACCCAACTATTGACCAAAGACATGATTCGAAGCCGATGCATATAATGCTATAAGTTCGGGGTGCCGAACTGCACTAAAAAGGGTGTTCGGACTTTATTGCCATACTGCTGGGCTCGAAAGCCCCTGGTGAAGTAAAATGTACCAGAGTGTACGGGTTCGATGAGTAATAAATACAAAGGCAAGGAGAAAATCAAGTAATAAGCCGATGCTACCATTTATTTACCATTGTAATGTAATTAATATGTTGAGGCGTACTTGTACAAGAAATGCGATAAGCAAATAAGGCTATTTTAACATGCCATGACCAAGAGCGAGCTGTGTGCGGGTATGTAAAACAGGTATAGCAATCGTTAGCAGAGACCACCTGGAGATTCCCTTGTACGCCAAAGCTCCTTGCCTCCTTGGTGTGTCCGACGAACGGGTCATCAGAAGAAACCTCGAAAAGAGAAAAACCCGAAATGAAATGGAAAGGTGAAGGTGTGCGGATCCGAGGGTCGGTCGAGCCATACTGTGGATCGTGAGCTAGCCATGCCTCCGTCGATACCCATGGGATTTTGAGTGCGTAGTTATGTACGCGCGGTACAAATGCCACTACCTGATCAGGGCTGGGACGGAGGCCAAATTGCTAGTCGAGCTCTTGATGAGCCGCTCTGTCCTGCTGCAGCGTAGTTCGGACCCTCTTTACGATGTCCAGGGGCTCGGCAGCCGGGTTATGATTCTTCTTGAGAAGGCCACTCTGTACTTCTGCTGCTAGGGCGGCGGTGTGCTCCTCTGTATGAAGGGAGCGTTCTGTGTTTCCATTGACCGTTATGACGTCGCGTGGACCGGGCATCTTAAGCTTAAGATAAGCATAGTGCGGCACCGCGTTGAATCGAGCGAATGCCGTCCGTCCGAGCAGTGCGTGATAACCACTGCGGAATGGGACGATGTCGAAGGTTAACTCCTCGCTTCGGAAGTTGTCGGGAGATCCAAAGACAACCTCTAGTGTGATTGAGCCCGTACAGCGGGCCTCTACACCTGGTATGACTCCTTTGAAGGTAGTCTTCATTGGCTTGATCCTTGATGGATTAATGCCCATTTTGCGCACTGTGTCTTGATAGAGCAGATTGAGGCTGCTACCACCGTCCATGAGGACTCTCGTTAGGTGGAATCCATCAATGATTGGGTCCAGGACTAGTGCGGCTGATCTGCCATGCCGGATACTGGTCGGATGATCCCGACGATCAAAAGTGATCGGGCATGATAACCATGGATTGAACTTGGGAGCGACTGGCTCTATCGCATAGACGTCCCTTAGTGCACGTTTGCGCTCCCTTTTGGGTATGTGTGTGACGTATATCATGTTTACTATTTTCACTTGAGGGGGAAACTTCTTCTGTCCCCCTGTGTTCGGTTGCCGGGGCTCCTCGTCGTCGTCCTCGCTTTGTGATCCCTTTTCCCTATTCTCGACATTTAATTGGCCGGCCTGTTTAAAAACCCAGCAATCTCTATTGGTATGATTGGCTGGTTTGTGCGGGGTGCCATGAATTTGGCACGGACGGTCAAATATGCGGTCCATGCTAGATGGTCCCTGATTGTTTCTTTGATACGGCTTTTTCCGCTAACCGGACTTGGAGCCGCTGAATCCGGCGTTTACAGCAGTTTCATCGGTGCTATCGCCATTGCTTCGGCGTTTGTGCCTGCTGTGTCGGGGCTTGCTGTTGCTGTTTTTGGCCTCGGAGGGGCCTGCCTCACTGGCCGTATTTTTGCTACGATCCAGCCAGCTGTCCTCACCCACACAAAAGCGGGTCATGAGGGCCGTGAGGGTGGCCATAGATTTTGGCTTTTCTTGGCCGAGGTGGCGGGCGAGCCATTCGTCGCGGATGCTATGTTTAAAGGCCGCTAGGGCTTTTGCATCCGGACAATCGACGATTTGGTTCTTTTTAGTTAGGAACCTAGTCCAGAATTTCCTGGCTGACTCCCGGGGCTGTTGAACTATGTGACTTAAGTCAACAGCGTCTGGAGGCCGGACGTATGTACCTCGGAAGTTGTCAAGAAAGGCTTCTTCCAAGTCCTCCCAGCTGCTGATGGAATTTTTAGGCAGGTTGTTGAACCAGTGCCGAGCTAGCCCTTTGAGTTTTAGTGGGAGGTACTTGATAGCATGGAGGTCGTCTCCGCGGGCCATGTGAATGTGGAGAATAAAATCCTTGATCCATACCACGGGATCGGTTGTTCCGTCGTATGATTCAATATTGACAGGTTTGAACCCTTTGGGGAATTCATGGTCCATTACTTCATCATTGAAGCAAAGAGGGTGTGCGGCACCTCAATATCGGGCCGCGTCACGACGTAGCTCCGATGGAGTCCGTCTATGGTTATCGGCTCGAGCGTGACTAGGTTTGTCACGTCCAAATAGGTAGCCGTCGTCGCACGTCCTCGTGATCCGTAGATCGATCTTGTATGTCTTGCTCTACTGCCCACGGTTTGCCGGAGGTCGTATGTATGACCCCGAACTGTTTTGTCTCTATTTTTCCATGGCAGCAGGGCGGGCTGTTTGGCTTGAATTGCCGCTCTATCCTGACCACGAGGTGGTCGATCCGCCGCACTGTCTTGACCGCGTAGTGTTCGGTCGGCCGCGTTACGCGAGGGAGGTATGAGCTCCGGTGCCTCTTCATCGAACTGGGGTAGCAGCCTTCGCTGTGGGTAACTCTTGGCTGGGCGTCTGAGGCCGTATTCTTTGGCTGTCAGGACATCAGTCCATCTGTTAACCAGCAGATCTTGGTCAGCTTGAAGCTACTGCTGTTTCTTTTTCAGGCTCCTTGCGGTGGCTATTAGCTGGTGCTTAAAGTGCTACTGCTCCAGAGGCTCCTCAGGCACGATGAAGTCGTCGTTGCCGAGGCTTGCCTCCTCCTCGGAGGGCAGATGGTAACTACCATCCTCCGAGTCTTCTTCCATTGCCTGTTCGTCAGGGCTGACTTGCCCATCTTCCCGATGGTCTTGTTCGGCAGTTTGTTCATTGGGTTCTTCTTTGTCTTTGGCACCATCCGGAGTGTTACCGTCTCCTGTGCCGGTGTTGTTGTCCCAGCTGCGACGGGATTTAGAGCGGCGCCGCTGACGCCGGTGCTTTGGTTGTGTTTTAGGAGGGTCCTCCTTTGTGGGGTTTTCCTTGTCATCGCCACTATTATTTTTCGATGTATCTACCATGTAGATGTCGTATGAGGAAGTGGTTGTCCATCGTCCGGTGAACGGCGGGTTTTGGGCCTCCTCGTCTCCGGCATCGTCGTCCATACCGTCGATGTCTTCGGAGTCATAGTCAAGCGCGTCGGTTAAATCTTCGACAGTGGCTACGAAGTGGGTGGTGGGTGGGAAGCGAAATTCTCCTTCATCATCAGCCTCTAGTTCTAACCGGACATAATTCGGCTGTGAGTCCCCCGCCAAGGATAGATTTCTCAAAAAATTTAGCACATCGCCCAAGGGCGAGTGTTGAAAGATGTCTGCGGCGCTGAATTCAAAGATCGATAAGCGATCAAGTTCGGTATCCGCGGACTCACATGGTTCAGAACTTATACCCGGAGAAGAGTCCAGAGTTCCGGTGACACCAATATTATGTGAGGTTAAGTCCATGTGCGGCTCCAACGCCGGGGAATCTGTGGCCTTCGTGGTGGGGTCGAGCCTCCCATCCTTGGATGCCGCAGTGTGCTCTGGATCTAAGGCTGGAGTGGTCGCAGGAGCTATCTCCTGGATGCGGTTTGATGACAGATTTAGGTCATGCTCGTCAGGGTGACCAGGAGCGGTTGCCGCGGTCTCGAATTCGGCGAAGATCAAATCTCCACGGATGTCCGCAACGTAATTCAAGCTCCCAAATCTGACCTGATGGCTAGGGGTGTAGCTATCGATCTGCTCCAGGTGGCCAAGCGAGTTGGCCCGCAGTGCGAAGCCACCGAACACGAAGATCTGTCTGGGGGGAAGGTTTCTCCTTGGACAGCGTCACTATCGACGATTGAAGGGGCCATCGAACCTCTTCGTCGACGGCACAGTGGAACTCTCAATGAAAGCACCAATGTCGGTGTCAAAACCGGCGGATCTCGGGTAGGGGGTCCCGAACTGTGCGTCTAAGGTCGATGGTAACAGGAGACAGGGGACACGATGTTTACCCAGGTTCGGGCCCTCTCTATGGAGGTAATACCCTACTTCCTGCTTGATTGATTTTGATGAATATGAGTATTACAAGAGTTGATCTACCATGAGATCGTAATGGCTAAACCCTAAAAGTCCAGCCTGTATGACTAAGGTAATGAGTATCTCCCTTTTCGGACTAAGTCCTCCGGTTTATATAGACACCGGGAGGATCTAGGGTTACACAAGTTCGGTTACAAAGAAAGGAATCTACATATCTGGTTGCCAAGCTTGCCTTCCACGCCAAGTAGAGTCCCATCCGGACACGGGTGCAGTCTTCGGTCTTCATGTCTTCACAGCCCATCAGTACGGCCCATGGCTAACAGGCCGGACGTCCGAGGACCCCTTAGTACAGGACTCCCTCAACATGCACATCGGAAGGCTTGTACAAAAGGTGGTTGCCGGGGCTGAGCCCGGCAGCCACGCCTTATGGGTAGAATTTACGAAGATGCTCAATATTCCATGAGTTTTGCATTTGTATGCCATCCTCGGTCTCCAGCCAGACTGCACCAGGTCTGGTGACTTGTACTACGCGGTAAGGGTTTTCCCAGTTTGTCGTCAACTTGTTGGAACCCTTGGCGGACTGAACGCGCCTAAGGACAAGGTCGCCTTCCTCAAGGCTCCGGGCATGAAACCTGCGGCTATGATAGTGGCATAGGGCTTGCTGGTAGCGTGCAGCACACACAGCGTCCCGGAGATGATCTTCCTCGAGGAGCATGGCATCGTCATGCCGCAGCTGCTCTTGCTCCACTTCATCATAGGAAAGTACTCGAGCTGACCCGTATATGAGTTCCGTGGGGAGCACTACTTCCGCCCCATATACTAGGGAGAAGGGAGTCTGACCGATGGCTCGATTTGGTATCGTCCAGAGGGACCAAAGAACCACCGGCAGCTCATCAATCCAGCACCTGCCGCATTTCTGCAACTTATCAAAAGTTCTCGTCTTGAGCCCGCGCAGCACTTTAGCATTCATCCTCTTAGTCATCGCATTGCTCCGTGGATGAGGAGCAGAGGGAAGGAGACCTTGGTTCCGAGGCTTTGGATATATTGCATAAAGGCGCGGCTTGTGAACTGGGTGACGTTATAGGTGATCACTTTGCTGGGTACTCCAAAGTAGCACACCAATCCTTTCAAGAACCTGACAGCTGATTGTGTGGTCACCTTCCTCATTGGTTCCACCCCAGGCCACTTTGTAAACTTGTTGAGTGCTACATACAAGAATTCAAAGCCCCCGGTAGCACGGTGGAAGGGGCCCAAGATATGGAGCCCCTAGACTGAGAATGGCCAGGATAAAGGGATCGTCTGGAGAGCTTGAGCTGGTTGATGAATGTTTTTGGAATGGAACTGGCAGGCTTCACACTTGGTAGCTAGCTCAGTTGCATCATGGAGGGCTGTGGGCCAGTAGAAACCCTGCCGGAAGGCTTTTCCGACCAGGCCTCTTATCCAACGTGAGAGGCACACATACCCTCGTGTATCTCCGCCAACAGCTTCAGCCCATCTCCCCGGCAGATGCACTTCAATTTCACATCATTTGGCCTTTTTCTGTACAGTGTGTTGTTGACAAACTGGTAAATATTAGACCGTCGGGCTACTCTTTCAGCTTCTTCCAGATGTCGTGGGTGAACACGGTCACCTATGGGGCCACGGGCCCCTTTGTGGTTCGGCAAGGGGGAGATCACGTTGCACAAAGAGCGGAGGCCATGAAGCGACAGGACGATGAGACTCTGGTCGTTTTTACCTAGGTTTGGGCCGCTGAGAAGCGTAAAACCCTACTCCTGCTTTGGTGGATTGGATTGAGGAACATGACGACCCATAGCGCTCAAGCCCGTCAAGGTGACTTCGGGGGAGCTGCTACACGAGTACAAGTGTGAGAGGGTCTGAATCCTCTTCTAGGTTGCCCTGGACCTCCTTTTATAGCTCAAGGGGTAACCAAAGTGGCGAAACGGTCATTATCTTGTGATTAGATAGTCAACAGTGCTATCATACCTAACTTTGGGACTTAGGATAAAATGCCATAAATGCTACCTTAGGTGGCGTGCGGGGGTGCATCCCCGGCAAGCTTTTATCGCCGCTTCGCCATCTTCTGCTTATCATCTTGACACGCTCTTAGACGGCTGTCAAATGGGTGTGATATGTCTTCCAGCAAACCGCCACGTGCTTAGTGAGAGACACTTAGCTTCTTGGGGGCTTGACACCGCATGGATAAGTGACTGGCATCGTGATGTGGTGGAGCGGTGGTAACTGGCATGTGCCTACCGGGGGAGGGCTTGCTGGGTCTTCTTGGAGGGGTGAGCTCTTCGGTCTCCAGTCACTCCGGAGGAGCGGCTGGCGCGGTTTGGTTTCGCTCCTGCTTGCTGTGTCGACCTTGTCGGCCTCGCCTGGTCGGCAAAGGACACTTCTCTTGGAGTCTTTGACTTGTATATTTGGCTTCGTCTTTTTGATACGCTCCTTGATCTCATGAAGAGAGGTTTCTCTGGCTTCGCCTTGTGTTAGCTTGACTTGAGTTTGTACTGACGGGGTCAGCTATATTGAGGTAGCCATCCCCCCGGCAAGCCCTGACCATCGGGGTGGAGGCTTTCTGTCTGTGCACGAGTCAGGGGAAATAAACACCCTAGTTTGTGTGCCCCGATGTGCTGCGCCCAAGTTGGAGTTTGTGGCTCAACAACAAGGACTAAAGGCATCTCCTCATTCGTAGGAGCGCTCACCTCGACCGCAAGAACTTGTGGTTTTGTAGGAGGGTGTTGCTCACCAACTGAAGTGGGGCTACCCTTGTCAGCCTCTCTACTAGCAGCTTGGGGCAGTTCTGCAGGGAAATGCTTGCCGGGGTTCAACTTTCTTCTTTTTCTGGCCATAGTTGAGGGGGACACTGATGGTTGAGTTAGATGGAGGATAAAAGTCCCTGGTTCCACAAGGAGCTTTTCGGCAGCGCACTTTGACAAGTGACCAGCGATGCCATTTTCTACCCGTGGCACCTGCTCTGCTTGTAATCCATCAAAGTGCTCTTCCAACTTTCTCACCTCCTCCACATATGCCACCATCAACGGACTCTGATAATCTTTGTTGACTTGGCTCACCACGAGTTGAGAATCTCCCGCGGATAATTAGTTTCTTGATTCCCAATTCCGCTGCAATTCTGAGTCCGACAAGGAGGCCCTCGTACTCAGCAGTGTTATTGGTGGCCTTCTCCTAGGGAAAGTGCATTTGAACCACATATTTGAGATGCTCTCTGGTGGGCGCGACAATAAGCAGGCCGGCTCCGGCACTGTGCAGCGAAAAAGCTCCATCAAAATACATGATCCATTCTTGAGGTGCCTCTTTGCCGGGGAGAACTATCTTTGGTGCTTCTTCGTCGGGAGTGGGTGTCCATTCTGCACTGAACTCTGCCAACGCCCTGCTCTGAATGGTGGAGATGCTCTCATACTTTAAGCCAAAGCTTGGCAGCTCTAGTGCTCACTCGACTATTCTGCCTGTGGCTTCGGGGTTCTTCAATATGCACTGTAGTGGGAAACGGGTGACAAATGTGATCTCGTGGGCTTGGAAGTAGTGGCGCAGCTTCCTCGAGGCCATGATAAGGCCGAAGATCAGCTTTCGCACTCCAGAGTACCTTGACCTAGCCCCCTGTAATAGGGAGCTGAGAAAGTATACCGACCATTGCACCAGTTTCTTCCTTGCCGTGGTCTTGTGATCGCCTTCATTGGATTGCCCCACCTCCCTATGGTTTGTGTCAAGTCCTGCCGCGGCTGGTTTGGTTCCATCTCTGAAGGGGACAGTTGCTGCGGCTGCTTCCTCATCCACTTCTCGCTACACCACCAGCGCTGCACTAGCCACTTCATTTGTTGCAGCTAAGTATAGCAACAACGGCTCTTGCGGTTTAGGCGCAACTGAGGTGGGAGTAGAGGAAAAGTAAGTTTTTAGGTATTGCGGTGCTGCTTCTGCTTGTGGTGTCCACTTCACCGGGCCAGCCTTTTTCAAGATTTTGAAGAAAGGCAAGGCACGCTCGGCAGACTTGGAGATGAACCTACTCAGTGCGGCAATGCATTCGGTCAAACGCCTTACGTCCTTGATTATCTTGGGTGCTTGTATTTGCTCGATTGCCCTGATCTTGTCGGGGTTGGCCTCTATTCCCCGTTGGGACACAAAGAAACCAAGGAGCTTGCCGGATGGGACACCAAACACACATTTCTCGGGGTTTAGCTTCAAATTGATCTTGTGCAAGTTTGCAAAGGTCTCCTCCAGGTCCTGGATGAGTGTTGATCTATCCCTGGTCTTGACCACTATATCATCCATATAAGCTTCCATGTTTCTGTGCAGCTGGGGTTTTAAACCAATCTGTACTGCTCTTGCAAAAGTGGATCCGGTGCTCTTTAACCCGGAAGGTATACGTACAAAGCAGTACGTGCCACATGGAGTTATGAACGCGTTCTTCTCTTCATCTTCTTTGGCAATAAATATCTGATGGTACGCGGAGTACTCATCCAAGAAGGATAGCAAATCAACAATTTGATCAATGCGCGGCAGGGGGAAAGGGTCTTTTGGACATGCTTTGTTCAAGTTAGTGAAGTCAATGCAAGGCCTCCATTTCCCGTTTGCCTTGCGCACTACCACTGGATTCGCTAACCAGGTTGGATGCAGCACCCCTTTGACCAAACGAGCTTCTTAAAGTTTCTTGATTTCTTCAGCAATAAACTGCTACCACTCTAAAGCTTGCTTTCTAACCTTCTGCTTGACGGGCCGAGCGTGAGGGCAGACAGTAAGATGGTGCTCGATTACCTCCCTAGGAACACCGGGGGTGTCAGATGGTTGCCAAGCAAACACATCAACATTCACCCGTAGGAAGGCAATGAGTGCGCTTTCCTATTGGTCATCAATGGTGGCGCTGATGGTGAACGTACCGTCAGCGCCATCCTGCCTTTCCGGGACCCTTTTCACAACAGGTGAAGCGACCTTGGGTCTCTTGCTAGTGGAACTCTTTGGCAGATCATCAACATGCGTGCTTCCCGGAGTCCTTGCCGACATCCCTGTTAGCCTTCTTCCCCTTCTTTGTCTCCCTGGTGGGAGTTGGGGTTTCTGTGGCCTCAGCTGCTACCCCATCGCGGTACATCTTGTCCACGCATATAATTGCATCTTTCTTATCTGACGGAATGGAATTGATCCCCGTCGGCCCTGGCATCTTCAAGGTGTTGTAGGAATAGTGGGATGCCACCATGAATTTTGCCAGAGCTGGTCGACCAAGAACTCCATTTTCAGGCAAAGGAAGTTCGACAACATCAAATACGACTCTCTCAGTCTGATAATTCAGTACCACGCCAAATGTCACTGGTGGCATAACCTTCCCTTTGGGCCGGCTCCTACCGGGGTTGATTCCTTGGAATGTACCCGTAGCCTTGAGCTCATCATCAGGGATCTGTAGCTTGCCAACTAGTTTAGGGGAGATTAAGTTCAGCCCAGCCCCACCGTCAACTTGCATCTTTGTTACGTTGAGGTTGCAGATTGTTGGGGAGACCAACAATGGCAAACACCCAACCGCAGTGGTGCGGTCAGGGTGATCCTCCTCGTCAAAGATGATAGGCGTGCGAGACCATTTAAGTGGCCTTTGAGAGTCTACAGCTGGCTCCACGGCAATGACCTCACGCGCCCATTGCTTGAGCCGCCGATGAGAGGAGTGCAAAGATGCACCCCCGTCAATGCACATGGCTTCTGTTGCCTTTTGGAATCCTTGTTCACTGGTTTCTTCTTCTTCTTCTCCTTCTTCTTCTTCTTCATCATCATCACTCCTGTCATCTCCTTTCTTTTCATGGCCTCTAGCGTGTTTTTCCCTCTGTTGCCGGGCCTTGCCGCAGCAGCCTCCTCTACCACCATGGCTTTTCCCGCCAACACCCTCTTGGCCTCTCTCCCTATCACGCTTCTCATACTCAGCCTTTTGCTTCTTAACAAGTAGCTCAACTTGGTGCCACTCTTGGAGATCATGGCCTTTGGTGCGGTGGATCTTGTAGTATGGTCCGTCGGATTGCCTGACTTTCTCTGCTATCGCGGCCTCCCGGTAATCAGCGCACGTGGCAGCTCCCTTGTTGGGGCTCTTGGTTTTATCTTTCTTGCCGGTACTAAGATCACCAGTGCTCTCAACGGCCAACACTGTTTCTCTTTACGTTTCCTATTGCACCTCTGGTTTTTCCTCCTCGGGTTGGCGGCACCATCATCATCATCTGAATCAATCTTGACTCCAGCCTCCTCTCCGGGGAGTCGCCTTCCTTCTTCATCCCGAGCACACTTATCCGCCAAGGTGTACAACTCGTTGACGGTCTTGGCGAGCTGGACATTCATTTTGGCTCGCATCCTCCTATTGCGCATGTTCGAACGAAACGCGGCAATCACGGTTGCTGGGTGTATCTCTGGAATGTTACGATGCACTCGACTGAACCTCTGTATATACTTTCGCAGATCTTCCCTTTCCTTCTGCGGAAGGACTTGCAAGTCACTGGGCTATCCAGGCTCTTGGTGACCACCTGTGAAGGCGCCAACAAACTCATTGCACAAGTTAGCCCATGATCAGATAGAGTTTTCTGGCAGGTGCATCAGCCATGATTTCACATTTGGCTTGAGCGCCAAAGGTAAATAGTTGGTGAGCACCTTCTCATCTCTGCCCCCGGCGGCTTGAACGACAATTGTGTAGATGCCCAGAAACTCTGTTGGGTTTAACTTCCCGTCGTATTTCTTTGGCAGTTCAGGCTTGACTGACGGTGGCCAGCGGACCTGCCGCAGCTCACGAGTGAAGGCAGGGCACCCAACCCCATAAGGCAAGTCCCCGCTGACACTGGGTGCGGGTTCATCAACATTTGGGCCATTACGTCTCTTTGACTGACGGTGTGCCTCCCGGTGTTGCTCTATGGTGACGCGCGCATCTTCCTTCCACCGGTCTTCCAGAACCCGCCGCTGATCACGACGGGTTTGTAGGTCAGGTGAAGCGACTGATGTCTCGTCGGGCTCATCGACTCGTTGAGCTCATTGAGTATGCCACTGGGCCTGCTGTCATGGAGGGGATTGCACCGTTGGTGTAGCCCCCTCGACACGGCTGCTACCTCTTGAGCATGCGTTGGTTTTCCCTTGAAGAGGAAAGGGTGATGCAGCAAAGTAGCGTAAGTATTTCCCTCAGTTTTTGAGAACCAAGGTATCAATCCAGTAGGAGACTACACGCAAATCGCCTAGTACCTGCACAAACAATCAAGAACCTTGCAACCAACGTGATAAAGGGGTTGTTAATCCCTTCACGGCCACTTGCAAAAGTGAGATCTGATAAAGTTAATAAGATAAATATTTTTGGTATTTTTGTTGTATAGATTGAAAAGTAAAGATTGCAAAATAAGCGGCGACAGAAATAGCTAGTTGATGGGAAACTAATATGATGTAAAATAGACCCGGGGGCCATAGGTTTCACTAGTGGCTTCTCTCAAGATAGCATATCTTACGGTGGGTGAACAAATTACTGCCGAGCAATTGATAGAAAAGCGCATAGTTATGAGAATATCTAGGCATGATCATGAACATAGGCATCACGTCCGTGTCAAGTAGACCAAAACGATTTAGCATCTACTACTATTACTCCACACATCGACCGCTATCCAGCATGCATCTAGAGTATTAAGTTCATAAGAACAGAGTAACGCATTAGGCAAGATGACATGATGTAGAGGGATAAACTCAAGCAATATGATATAAACCCCATCTTTTTATCCTTGATGGCAACAATACAATACGTGTCGGTTCCCTTTCTGTCACTGGGATCGAGCACCGCAAGATTGAACCCAAAGCTAAGCACTTCTCCCATTGCAAGAAAGATCAATCTAGTAGGCCAAACTAAACTGATAATTCGAAGAGACTTGCAAAGATATCAAATCATGCATATAAGAATTCAGAGAAGAATCAAATATTGTTCATAGATAATCTTGATCATAAACCCACAATTCATCGGATCTCGGCAAACACACCGCAGAAAGTATTACATCGAATAGATCTCCAAGAAGACCGAGGAGAACTTTGTATTGAGATCCAAAGAGAGATAAGAAGCCATCTAGCTAATAACTATGGACCCGAAGGTCTGTCGTAAACTACTCACACATCATCGGAGAGGCTATGGTGTTGATGTAGAAGCCCCCCGTGATCAAATCCCCCTCTGGCAAATCGCCGGAAAAGGCCCCAAGATGGTATCTCATGGGTACAGAAGGTTGCGGCGGTGGAAAAGTGGTTTCGTGGCTCCCCTGGATGTTTTTAGGGTATAAGAGTATATATATAGGCGAAAGAAGTAGGTCGGTGGAGCTACGAGGGGCCCACGAGGGTGGGGGGCGCGCCTACCCCCCTGGGTGCGCCCTCCTGCCTCGTGGCTGCCTCGTTGCTTCCTTGATGTCCACTCCAAGTCTCCTGGATTGCGTTTGTTCCAAAAAAGATCCTCGCGAAGGTTTCGTTCCGTTTGGATTCCGTTTGATATTCCTTTTCTGCGAAACACTGAAATAGGCAAAAAAACAGCAATTTACACTAGGCCTTCGGTTAATAGGTTAGTCGCAAAAATAATATAAAAGAGCATAATAAAGCCCATTAAACATCCAAAACAGATAATATAATAGCTTGGAACAATCAAAAATTATAGATACATTGGAGACGTATCAAGCATCCCCAAGCTTAATTCCTGCTCGTCCTCGAGTAGGTAAATGATAAAACAGAATTTTTGATGTGGAATGCTACCTAACATAATTTTCAATGTAATTCTTTATTGTGGCATGAATGTTTAGATCCAAAAGATTCTAGACAAAGTTTCAGTATTGACATAAAAATAGTAATACTTCAAGCATGCTAACCAAGCAATTATGTCTTATCAAAATAACATAGCCAAAGAAAGCTTATCCCTACAAAATCATGTAGTTTGGCCATGATTCATTTTCGTCACACAAAATGCTCCCATCGTGCACAACCCCGATGACAAGCCAAGCAATTGTTTCATACTTAGCCTTTTCAAACTCTTTCAACTTTTACGCAATATATGAGCGCAAGCCATGGACATAGCACTATGGGTGGAATAGCATATGATGATGGGGGTTATGTGAGAAGACAAAAAAGTAGAAAGTCTCACATTGACGCGGCTAATCAATGGGCTATGGATATGCCCATCAATTGATGTCAATGCGAGGAGTAGGGATTGCCATGCAACGGATGCACTAGAGCTATAAATATATGAAAGCTCATCAAAAGAAACTAAGTGGGTGTGCATCCAACTTGCTTGCTCACGAAGACCTAGGGCATTTTGAAGAAGCCCATCATTGGAATATACAAGCCAAGTTCTATAAAAAAATTCCCACTAGTATATGAAAGTGACAAAATAAGAAACTCTCTACCATGAAGATCATGGTGCTATTTTGAAGCACAAGTGTGGAAAAAGGATAGTAACATTGTCCCTTCTCTCTTTTTCTCTCATTTTTTTTGTTTGGGCTTCTTTGGCCTCTTTTTTTATTTGGGCTTCTTTGGCCTCTTTTTTTTTTGTCCGGAGTCTCATCCCGACTTGTGGGGGAATCATAGTCTCCATCATCCTTTCCTCACATGGGACAATGCTCTAATAATGAAAATCATCACACTTCTATTTACTTACAACTCAAGAATTAAAACTCGATACTTAGAACAAAATATGACTCTATGTGAATGCCTCCAGCGGTGTACCGGGATGTGCAATGAATCAAGAGTGACATGTATGAAAGAATTATGAAGGTGGCTTTGCCACAAATACGATGTCAACTAAATGATCATGCAAAGCAATACGACAATGATGGAGCGTGTCATAATAAACGGAACGGTGGAAAGTTGCATGGCAATATATCTCGGAATGGCTATGGAAATGCCATAATAGGTAGGTATGGTGGCTGTTTTGAGGAAGATATAAGGAGGCTTATGTGTGATAGAGCGTATCATATCACGGGGTTTGGATGCACCGGCGAAGTTTGCACCAACTCTCAAGGTGAGAAAGGGCAATGCACGGTACCGAAGAGGCTAGCAACGATGGAAGGGTGAAAGTGCGAATAATCCATGGACTCAACATTAGTCATAAAGAACTCACATACTTATTGCAAAAATCTATAAGTCATCAAAACTAAGCATTACACGCATGCTCCTAGAGGGATAGATTGGTAGGAAAAGACCATCGCTCGTCCCTGACCGCCACTCATCGGGAAAGCAATCAAAGAACACCCCATGCTTCAAATTTGTCACACAACGTTTACCATACGTGCATGCTACGGGACTTGCCAACCTCAACACAAGTATTTCTCAATTCCACAATTACCCAACTAGAATGACTCCAATATTACCACCTTTATATCTCATAACAACTATCAAGTATCAAACTTATCATAGTATTCAATGCACTCTATATGAAAGTTTTTATTATACCCATCTTGGATGCCTATCATATTAGGACTAATTTTATAGCCAAAGCAAACTACCATGCTGTTCTAAAAGACTCTCAAAATAATATAAGTGAAGAATGAGAGATCAATAATTTCTATAAAATAAAACTACCACCGTGCTCTAAAAATATATAAGTGAAGCACTAGAGCAAAATTATCTAGCTCAAAAGATATAAGTGAAGCACTAGAGTATTCTAATAAATTCCGATTCATGTTTGTCTCTCCAAAAGGTGTGTACAGCAAGGATGATTTTGGTAAACTAAAAAAAGCAAAGACTCAAATCATACAAGACGCTCCAAGCAAAACACATATCATGTGGTGAATAAAAATATAGCCTCAAGTAAAGTTACAGATAGACGAAAACGAAAGAGGGGATGCCTTCCGGGGCATCCCCAAGCTTAGGCTTTTGGTTGTCCTTGAATTTTACCTTGGGGTGCCTTGGGCATCCCCAAGCTTAGGCTCTTGCCACTCCTTATTCCAAAATCCATCAAATCTTTACCCAAAAACTTGAAAACTTCACAACACAAAACTCAACAGAAAATCTCATGAGCTCCGTTAGTATAAGAAAACAAACCACCACTTTAAGGTACTTTAATGAACTCATTATTTATTTATATTGGTGTTAAACCTACTGTATTCCAACTTCTCTATGGTTCATACCCCCCGATACTAGCCATAGATTCATCAAAATAAGCAAACAATACACGAAAAACAGAATTTGTCAAAAAACAGAACAGTCTGTAGCAATCTGATTTGTTCGAATACTTCTGGAACTCCAAATTTTTTGAAAAACTAGGACAACCTGGATAATTTGTATATTGATATACTGCAAAAGGAATTGGTATTTTATCACGTTCTGGTGAATTTTAACAAAAAAATTCATGAGCGCAAAGTTTCTGTCTTTTTCAGCAAGATCAAACAACTATCACCCAAGAAGATCCTATTGGTTCTACTTGGCACAAACACTAATTAAAACATAAGACCACATATAAAAAGGGGCTAGATGAATTATTTATTACTAAACAGAAACAAAAAGCAAGGAACAAAAATAAAATTGGGTTGCCCCCAACAAGCGCTATCGTTTAACGCCACTAGCTAGGCATAAAAGCAAGAATAGATCTAGGTATTGTCATCTTTGGTATGCAATCCATAAGTGGCTCTCATAATAGATTCATAAGGTAATTTAATTTTCTTTCTAGGAAAGTGTTCCATGCCTTTCCTTAATGGAAATTGAAATATAATATTTCCTTCTTTCATATCAATAATTGCACCAATCGTTCTAAGGAAATGTTTACCAAGAATAATAGGACATGTAGGATTGCAATCTATATCAAGAACAATGAAATCTAAGGGCACATAATTACTATTTGCAACAATAAGAACATCATTAATCCTTCCCATAGGTTTCTTAATGGTGGAATCCGCGAGATGCAAGTTTAAAGAACAATCATCAAATTCACGGAATCCTAGCACATCACACAATGTTTTTGGAATCGTGGAAACACTAGCACTCAAATCAAATAAAGCATAACATCCATGATTTTTAATCTTAATTTTAATAGTAGGTTCCCACTCATCATAAAGTTTTCTAGGGATAGAAACTTCTAATTCAATCTTTTCTTCATAGGATTGCATTAAAGCATCAACGATATGTTTGGTAAAAGCTTTATTTTGATTATAAGCATGAGGAGGATTTAACACAGATTGCAACAAGGAAATACAATCTATCAAAGAACAATTATCATAATTAAATTCCTTGAAATCCAAAATAGTGGGTTCATTGCTATGTAAAGTTTTGACCTCTTCAATCCCACTTTTGCCAATCTTTGCATCAAGATCTAAAGACTCCGAATCATTGGGACGCCTTTTAACTAAAGTTGACTCATCTCCAGTCCCATATTTATGAAGATTCATATTGGAAAACAAAGATTTAATAGGAGACACATCAATCACTTTTAGATCTTCATCATTATTATCATGAAAACTAGAAGAACACGCTTTCACCAAGCAATCTTTTTTAGCACGCATCCTAGCGGTTCTTTCTTTGCACTCATCAATGGAAATTATCATAGATTTGAGAGACTCATTGATATCATGCTTGGGTGGAATAGATCTAAGTTTCAAAGAATCAACATCAAGAGAAATTCTATCCATGTTCCTAGCCAACTCATCAATCTTAGGCAATTTTTCTTCAAGCAAAGCATTGAAATTCTTTTGCGAAATCATAAATTCTTTAACACTAGTCTCAAAATAGGAGGGAATCTTATTAAAATTTCCATAAGAGTTGTTGTAGGAATTACCATAATTATTAGAGGAATTACTATTGAACGGCCTAGAATTAGAGTTTCCTCTATACGCGTTGTTACCAAAATTGTTCCTACCAACAAAATTCACATCCATAGATTCATTATTATTCTCAATCAAAGTGGACAAAGGTATATCATTAGGATCAGAAGAAACACTCTTATTAGCAAACAATTTCATAAGTTCATCCATCTTTCCACTCAAAACATTAATCTCTTCTATCGCATGAACCTTTTTACTTGTGGATCTTTCGGTATGCCATTGAGAATACTTAACCATAATATTATCTAGGAGTTTAGTAGCTTCTCATAAAGTGATTTCCATAAAAGTGCCTCCCGCGGCCGAATCTAAAAAAATTCTAGAAGCAAAATTCAATCTGGCATAATTTTTTTTATAATCATCCATAAATTCAAACCATGTGTAGGGCAATTACGTATCATTAATTTCATCCTCTCCCAAGCTTGTGCAACATGCTCATGATCAAGTCGCTTAAAATTCATAATATCGTTTCTAAGAGAGATGATCTTCGCGGGAGGAAAATACTTAGAGATAAAAGCATCTTTGCACTTATTCCATGAATCAATACTATTTTTAGGCAAAGAAGAGAACCAAGTTTCAGCACGATCTCTAAGCAAAAACAAAAATAGCTTCAATTTAACAATATCATTATCCACATCTTTCTTCTTTTGCATATCGCACAAATCAACAAAGTTGTTTAGATGGGTAGCGGCATCTTCACTAGGAAGGCCAGAAAATTGATCTTTCATGACAAGATTCAACAAAGCAGCATTAATTTCACAAGATTCAGCATCGGTGATAGGAGCAATCGGAGTGCTAATAAAATCATTGTTGTTGGTATTGGAAAAGTCACACAATTTAGTATTGTCTTGAGCCATTGTGACAAACAATCAATCCAACACACAAGCACAGAAGAAGCAAGCGAAAAGAGACGAACGGAAAAAGGGGGCGAATAAAACGGCAAAGGTGAAGTGGGGGAGAGGAAAATGAGAGGCAAATGGCAAATAATGTAATGCGAGGGATAAGAGTTTGTGATGGGTACTTAGTATGTCTTGACTTGAGCGTAGATCTCCCCGGCAACGGCACCAGAAATTGGCAAGTTGACGGGAGGTCGAATCTTGACTTGACTTGGTGTAAACCTCCCCGGCAACGGCGCCAAAAATCCTTCTTGCTACCTCTTGAGCATGCATTGGTTTTCCCTTGAAGAGGAAAGGGTGATGCAGCAAAGTAGCGTAAGTATTTCCCTCAGTTTTTGAGAACCAAGGTATCAATCCAGTAGGAGACTACACGCAAATCGCCTAGTACCTGCACAAACAATCAAGAACCTTGCAACCAACGTGATAAAGGGGTTGTCAATCCCTTCACGGCCACTTGCAAAAGTGAGATCTGATAAAGATAATAAGATAAATATTTTTGGTATTTTTGTTGTATAGATTGAAAAGTAAAGATTGCAAAATAAGCGGTGACAGAAATAGCTAGTTGATGGGAAACTAATATGATGTAAAATAGACCCGGGGGCCATAGGTTTCACTAGTGGCTTCTCTCAAGATAGCATATCTTACGGTGGGTGAACAAATTACTGCCGAGCAATTGATAGAAAAGCTCATAGTTATGAGAATATCTAGGCATGATCATGAACATAGGCATCACGTCCGTGTCAAGTAGACCGAAATGATTCTGCATCTACTACTATTACTCCACACATCGACCGCTATCCAGCATGCATCTAGAGTATTAAGTTCCTAAGAACAGAGTAACGCATTAGGCAAGATGACATGATGTAGAGGGATAAACTCAAGCAATATGATATAAACCCCATCTTTTTTATCCTCGATGGCAACAATACAATATGTGTTGGTTCCCTTTCTGTCACTGGGATCGAGCACCGCAAGATTGAACCCAAAGCTAAGCACTTCTCCCATTGCAAGAAAGATCAATCTAGTAGGCCAAACTAAACCAATAATTCGAAGAGACTTGCAAAGATATAAAATCATGCATATAAGAATTTAGAGAAGAATCAAATATTGTTCATAGATAATCTTGAACATAAACCCACAATTCATCGGATCTCGGCAAACACACCGCAAAAAGTATTACATCGAATAGATCTCCAAGAAGATCGAGGAGAACTTTGTATTGAGATTCAAAGAGAGAGAAGAAGCCATCTAGCTAATAACTATGGACCCGAAGGTCTATGGTAAACTACTCACACATCATCGGAGAGGCTATGGTGTTGATGTAGAAGCCCTCCGTGATCGAATCCCCCTCTGGCAGATCGCCGAAAAAGGCCCCAAGATGGGATCTCACGGGTACAGAAGGTTGCGGCGGTGGAAAAGTGGTTTCATGGCTCCCTGGATGTTTTCAGGGTATAAGAGTATATATAGGCGAAAGAAGTAGGTCGGTGGAGCTATGAGGGGCCCACGAGGGTGGGGGGCACGCCTACCCCCCTAAGCGCGCCCTCCTGCCTCGTGGCTGCCTCGTTGCTTCCTTGACGTCCACTCCAAGTCTCCTGGATTGCGTTTGTTCCAAAAAAGATCCTCGCGAAGGTTTCGTTCCATTTGGATTCTGTTTGATATTCCTTTTCTGCGAAACACTGAAATAGGCAAAAAAAATAGCAATTTGCACTGGGCCTTCGGTTAATAGGTTAGTCCCAAAATTAATATAAAAGAGCATAATACAGCCCATTAAACATCCAAAACAGATAATATAATAGCATGGAACAATAAAAAATTATAGATACGTTGGAGACGTATCAACGGCCAACGTCTCGGGCCGCCGTCGCTGTTCGCCAGCATGGTGACGGCTCCGCATGTTGTGATTTACCGGCTTCAGCAAAGCCAATCAAGCTCTGGATGGTGGCCCTCCACTCATCCATCTTGTCAGTTGTTGGTGGAAAATTCAACAGGAGATGGGCCCGCGCCATTGCTGCTTCGGCCGTTCTTGGCATGGCTAAAGAGGCAGACAGCGACGTCGCTCGACATCTGGTAGAACCATCAGGAGCGTCGCCGCGTTCTTGCCGCCATGAACCGATCGCCAAGGTGTTCTGGCGATGAGGAGGCCGTGTTTGGGGGTTCATGACCATGTTCGGTGCTCCGCCCTGCTTGTCTTGTTCTAGGCAAGCTGTGCGCCCCATAGCAGCGCCCGTGGTGAGCGCGACTGGAGGATCGCGGCTCGCGCCGAAGCGAGTGTCACTGTTGCGACTGCGTCCGCTAGTGCGGCGGGGAGGTAGAGACTGGGCGTTCTCTCCACCCGCGGCTTCCGGGCCAAGGTCGTTAGGACGCTGTTGTTGCTGCCCATCCCCGGCATTTCCTGCAGCTTCGGCCACGAGGGACACAACGACGGTGCCACCTACACCAGCCGTGTCGCCCGCAGCACCCGCCTCACCCAACGCCACCGCGGCGCCGACTGTGTCTGCGGCTGCGTGTGACGGGGCCTTCAAAGTGGAGGGGTGTGCGGTCGCGCCAAGCTTCTTCTTGGGCGCCATGGATGGAGAAGATGAGGACAAAGAAGATGATGATGAAGATCGACGCGTTCGCAACTTCAGGTTAACGCAAGTGATTCCCCCTACCTGGTACGCCAAAGATGTCATGGGTGAACACGATCACCTATGGGGCCACAGGCCCGTTTGTGGTTCGGCAGGGGGGAGATCACATTGCACAAAGAGCGGAAGCCATGAAGCAACACGACGACGAGACTCTGGTCGTTTTTACCCAGGTTCGGGCCATTGAGAAGGGTAAAACCTTACTCCTGCTTTGGTGGATTTTATTGAGGAACATGATGACATGCAGCGCTCAAGCCCGGCAAGGTGGCCTTGGGGGAGCTGCTACGCGAGTACAAGTGTGAGAGGGTCCGAATCCTCTTCTAGGTTGCCTTGGACCTCCTTTTATAGCTCAAGGGGTAACCACAGTGGAAAAATAGTCATTATCTTGTGATTAGGTAGCCAACAGTGCTATCATACCTAACTCTAGCACTTAGGACAAAATGCCATAAATGCTACCTTAGGCGGCGTGCGGGGGTGCATCCCCGGCAAGCTTATATCGCCGCTTAGCCATCTTCTGCTTACCATCTTGACACACTCTTAGACAGGTGTCAAATGGGTGTGATATGTCTTCCAGCAAACCGCCACGTGCTTAGTGAGAGCCACTTAGCTGCTTGGGGGCTCGACACCGCATCGATAAGTGACTGGCGTCGTGATGTGGTGGAGCGGTGGTAACTGGCATGTGCCTACCGGGGGCAGGGCTTGCTGTGCCTTCTTGGAGGGGTGCGCTCTTCAGTCTCTGGTCGCCCCGGAGGAGCGGCTGGCGCGGTTTGGTTTTGCTTCTGCTTGCTGTGTTGACCTTGTCGGCCTTGCCTGGCTGGCAAAGGACACTTCGCTTGGAGTCTTTGACTTGTATATTTGGCTTGGTCTTCTTGATACACTCCTTGATCTCACGAAGAGCGGTTTCTCTGGCTTGGCCTTGTGATGTACATTGGTGCTGAATGCATGATCATTAGCACGCCTGTGCATGAGTCTGGTCAAGAAACGCGGATGTTTGTTGCACCGACAGGAATCTTCGTAATCAGCTCAAACAAAAGAAACACTGGAAGTTATTCTAGAATTTCTTACTGCAACTAATACAAAAGCCTCTACATGAGATATAGAGGCTATGGCCAAACTTGCAGCTGAACTATATAGGTTGGGAAAATTAATGCAGACCTTTGTGGTATTCAATGAAATATTGTTAGGCAAACAATGAACCTACAATTCACTGAGAAGCATTAATGGCGCTCACTCCGGAAATTGGCTATATGCCAACATAATCCGTGATAGTATCCATTCACATAATTAAAGCTTAGAACTTGATGAACCCTTTGAAAGACTTAGAATCTAAAGAATAGTAATGGATCTATAAACTGACAAACATAAAACTATTTTATAATGCTTGACTTGTTACAAATAGTTTATGACTAGATCAAAGAATTGACTATGACGAGATTGTCTCATCATAGCAATACTTAAATTCAGTTTGGGTTTAACTGGAAATTATTAAATATTTCAATTATGACATAAAACAGATGTATGTCAAAATGATTCCCATGAGATGGAAATAGAACCAAGGTTGTATGTTTGATACGATCCAAGGTAATTTTGTCGATCTAGAGGATGTTAGTAAGTATGCAAACTTCAAGAGATCCTATAATGATCTGAAGCAAGCATAGTGGAGTTGGAATATTTGTACTGATGAAATGGTCAAATAAATTGATTTCATCGAGTAAAGCGAAGATGCTTGTATTTATAAGAAAGTAAGTGGGAGCATGATTATATTTCTAAACACTATACGTACATGACATATTGTTGATTGGAAGTTATATAAATTTCTTGACATGGATTAAGACTTTATTGAAACTAGTTAAAATTTATTTACATACATCTGATTTACAAAAAAGTTAGAACATCATATGGTAGTGAGCGGAGGGAGTTTTAATCAATGGCCCAGTGATTGGGTTACAGGTGAAGAACCCTACGCAAGCACAATGTCAGACAAATAGGATGTCCTGGTAATTGTAATACAGTGACTTACCATAACTGGTTGAATAGGCTCAGCGTTGCACCTCCTTCTCTCGCAAGTCTCCTTCCTAACATATTGTACTTGGAAATCTCAATCTTATCTTCATTGCACCCCCTCTGCAAGGTGACACAAACTAGTTACTGGTCTCCTTGGAAGATAAATATGCATACTTTCCAGTCTATGAACAACACCAAAGGATGAGTTTATAACAAAACAACACCACATAATGAAACATGTCACATCTCTTGCACATGATGAAATGAGCATTTACTATGTGTGCGTTGTGTAAAAACTAGGTATACCTTCGAACTGGACCTCCAGGTACTCTTGGAGAGCCTAGGTACAACCAAACCTTTATGTCACCTATGAGTTATACATGCACCCACTACAGTAGCCCATAGTGTTTAAATCGTTGACAAGCTCTGTTAGGTCAAGAACAACAAGTAATCAAAGAAAACAATCCTAGTATGGCTAGCCGATACAAACAAGCAATTGAACAAATGTGTGAGAAAATCTTGCACAACACTGAATTACATATCAAGAAAAGAAGCATAGAAGGAGGCTTAAAGACGATCACTTGACTGACCAGATTTAAGTGGCATTTAAACATCATGTGCAACGTATGAACTAACATAAACATTGCATATGTCAGATTCTATAATGAAATGCACATGTATTAGGTAATGCCATATATGATGCCTAAATGTACACTATAGCAGGCAAGAGTGATTCATCAGTGCACGCACAATTGAATTGCAGGTTAAGGGCCAGGGCCAGTTCTATTCCGCCTTTTGAGAGCTTATTGTCAAAATAAGCCATAAAATATGTAAAGAACTTGTTTTTGAGTGATGGGCTTGGGCTTAACTTATTTCGCTTGGGGGGGTGCTTCACATAGAAGCATACTAAAAATTGAAAGGAAGGGGAATAGCGAAATGACTATGTTGTTTGCCTACATTACAGTCAAAATGCCACTGCTCATGCCCGCGTCACACCTGACCCTCAAGTAAAAACAAACATGCAAGCATTCATTGCCCTGCCCGCTTGCATCTCCTCTCCCCTTTCCCTCTACCTCTATCCCCTGCCTGTAGCACTAGGGTTCCTCCAGCGAGCCGCCGCCACAGGTCCCATCTGGCCTGCTCCTCGACGATGCTCTAGCCAGCTTGTAACTCCCAGAGACCGATGCGCCAGGTGTCTCCTGTTTATTCGTTGTCGTTGCCATGTCATTTGCTTGCGCGTTGCACTTTGCCATGTCATCATGTGCATTGCATCCTCATGTTTTTTAAAAATTGCATCCGTCCGGGTCTCCCAGTTCTCTCCGTTGTCCGTTTGGAGCCCTTTCACACTCGCACGCGCCCGCAGCACCTTCGAAATATTATTTTGTAAGTGGCATAAAAATGTTCTCGGAATGGGTTGAGAGTTGGTGTGCGGTCTTGTTATGTTGTACGTAGACCGCCTGCCAAATTTCGTCGCATTCGGAGTCCGTTTGATAGCCCAATAGTCATCCGTAGCGACACCGTTGCCGGTTTATTCATCGGACGTTTTCGGTCTCCGGAAACCCATGTCGGGCTGCATTTCTCTTCTCTCATCTCAGCCCAACTATTCTACACAGCCCACAAGACCCAACCTACACCCTCCGAAACCCCTCCTAACCCCACAAACCCCAGCCCCTCCCCTATTTAAACAACCCCCCATGCCCTTTTGGGCATCCTAACCTAGACCTACCCTGCCCCTCCTTCCTCCCGCAGCCAGCCGCCACCTCCCACCTCCAAATCCGCGCTAGCCACCACTGCTCCACCACTTGGCGCCGCCACCGCACCCCAGACCAATCTGGGTGCACCACGTCGCCACCCCGCGCCCGCGAGCCATTCTCGCGCCGCCGTGTGGCCTCGCCACCTCGCCCCGCGCCTCCCACCGCCGCAGCCCCGCCCGAGGCCCAGCGCCGGCCCGCCCCGAGCCGAAGCCGGGCCCCACCCGAGCTCCTCGCGCGCTCCCCTGCGCCCCGCCGCCCACGTCTCCACTGCTCGGCCTCGACTACGCCTCCCGCCGGCGACCTGCGCCGCTCGCTGCGCCTCCTCCTGGGCCCGAGCCACCCGCGTCGCCGCCGCCGAACCCCGCCGCCGCAGTCACCTCCCTGCCGCTGGTGTCCTCTCCACGCCGCCCTGCACCAGGATCCGGCCAGATCCAGCAGGCCGCGGCCGGATCCACCCTGCCCCGGCCTCCTCCGCCGGTCCCGCCGTCCGCCATTGCCGGTGCCACCGCGCAGACTTTAACCTCCGGCCGGGATGGCCCCATCCACCCTCGGCCTGGACGGCATCATCCAGCGAACCAAACCCCACGCCCGGTTGATCCTGAACCCCCTCGACCGAGTGCACCGCGAGATCTAGTTTTTCCCCGAGGTAGTTTTTCTTCCAAGTCCTCAGATTTCAGCATCACGTATGCATGTTGTGGTGCTTGTAACTTGGTGCATGTGTGTCCTCTGGAGATGTTCTTTATATGAAAATGATCTGCTCAGAGTGCTCTACAAGATGGCGGTGGTTGCATTCACATTAGAGCTCATCTTGTCATCTTAATCTTCATTGCAAAAGTGCATGTTGTTGTTAACTCCTAAAAAACTGATATAACTTGCTCTTTTGTCATTTTCGTGTGATTTAATGCATACATCATATGAGCATCTTATCAACATGAGTTTGGTGGATTTTGATGTCCTCTTGCTTATTGTATTTATATCATGCCTTGATATGCCCTGTGGTGACTAGCACAAACTTGTGAAGTAGGGTACTTGTTGTTACTGTTCTGCTAAGTCTGAAACTGTTATATTATGATGTCATGTTTTCTTGATGCTACCATCGAATCTATGCATATTTTTGGGATGTCCTGTGAGCATGTTTTGAATTACATGTTATATTCTATCCATACATGCCCTTTTTGCAATTATAACCTGCAGTAGCTTGTTATTTTGGTGCCCTCAATTTGCTTGAAATTATAACTGTCAGCATGCCCAGTTTTCACAAAGTCTGTTATATCATCTTGCCATGTTCACTTGAAGCTATCATCAAATATGTTGCTCCTATGATAATGCCCAGTAATGATGTTTTGTTAAGGGTGTTTATTAAATGCTTGCCATGCTCTTTTAAGCCATGATAAGTTCCTGTAGCATATATTATTGTTGTCGGAAAGTATGCATCGTGAATTTGTTTTCAGCATTACTCAGTTTTTCACCAAGTCTGAGAATCTGTTATGACTTGCTTAATTGTCTTGATGAATGCCATTGATCTATAGGTTATATGGAGATGTTAAGTAATCATGTTTTGCCATGTTTATCCTGTACTTTAATGCTATGCTTTTGGTTGCTATGATCTTGCACTGTAACATCATTGTTTCATGCCTCCAACATGTCAACATGGTATTTCTGCTCACATATATGCCCTGTTTTTCAGTCATAATCTGTGTTATAAAGTTTGCTTTTTTGCATTGATCATATTGGTTTAATCTTGATGCCTATGAACCTGAACCTTAATGATTTTTGAAGTATGTTACCTGTACTTTGAGTACATGTCAAGTTTGTGCTCATATCTTTCCTGTAGCATGTTGTTCCCTTGCTTACAAAGTGCCTAGTTGCTGTTTAGGCAGATTGATGTTATATCTTGTCTTGTGTATGTGTTGAACCGTTGCTCCGTTGTGATCATGATATTTATGAAACTTGCTTAGATTTGCATGTAGTTTCATCATGCCATGTTGAATCCATGTTTTGGAGTGTTTCTGATGGTGTTTTGCTTGGATTTGCATCAATGCCATGTTTAACTTGTTTTGATCATATCTTCTAGGCCGTAGCTCCGAATTAAATGAACTGTATATGTAACTTGACTAGAAAGACGTGTAGATCATCATGGTGTACTTTAACTTGATGTTTAACAACTTTAATTTAATGTTTTTTTCAGAACAGTAATAATTTCTAAATTTGCATATGGGGAGTTTTCGGAAGTGTTATGTGTTGATTCTGGCCTCATTTAAACTTGCGTTGATGTGGGGTTCTTGTATGCATCATCTCTTGCTATGAGTAGCATCATATAGCATTGTCATGCATCATACTTGGTTGAGCATCATGTCATGTTATGTGTTGTGTGTTTACCATGTTGTTTGCCTCTTTTCGGTTGTGCTTCTTCTCGATAGTTCCTGTTTCGTTGCGATCGTGAGGATTCGTTCGGCTACGTTGGTTCGTCTTCTTCATGGATTCGGTTTTCTTCCTAGCGGGATTTCAGGCAAGATGACCGTCACCTTGGATCTCACTACTATCTTTACTATGCTAGTTGTCTCGATGCTATCGCTATGTCACGTTACTAAACTTGGATCTCACTACTAATCTTTTCCACCATCCAAGCAGACCGTTGTTTGGCTATGTTACCGCTTTGCTCAGCCCCTCTTATAGTGTTGCTAGTTGCAGGTGCAGTTGCAGGTTGTTCCATGTTGGGACAAGGATATCATGGATATCACAATATCTCTTATTTAATTAATGCATCTATATACTTGGTAAAGGGTGGAAGGCTCGGCCTTTTGCCTGGTGTTTTGTTCCACTCTTGCCGCCCTAGTTTCCGTCATACCGGTGTTATGTTCCTTGATTTTGCGTCCCTAACACGATGAGGGTTTATGGGCCCCTTTTGACAGTTCGCTTTGAATAAAACTCTTCCAGCAAGGCCCAACATCGGTTTTCCATTTGCCTAATAACAACTAAAACTTGCATAGGGAACTGTCGGCCCCCAAGGTCTCTTAATCAACCCCCAGGGCCAGTGCTCCTCATGGGTGCTGGTCCAAACCGGGCGATGTCCAGCGCCCCCTGGGCAACCAGGGTCTCAGCCAACCCGACGTCTGGCCCATCCGGTGTACCCTGAGAACGAGATACATGCGACTCCTATCAAGCTAGGTCGATGCATCGGGCGGTCATGCTGGTTTTGTTTTACCATTGTTGAAATGTCTTGTGCACCGGGATTCCGAGTCTGATTGGAGGGTCCTGAGATGGAGGATTGTCTTCGCGGATCGTGAGCTTGTCATGGGCTAAGTTAGGACACCCCTACAGGGTTTAAACTATCGAGAGCCGTGCCCGCGGTTATGTGGCAGATGAGAATTTGTTAATCTCCGGTTGTAGTGGACTTGAACTAAACTCAATTAAAATACACCAACCGCATGCGTAACCATGACTGTCTCTTTTCGGGTGCGTTCGAGAAGAGAACACGGTTGGGTTATGTTTGAAAGTAAGTAGTCCAGGATCACTTCTTGATCATTACTAGTTTGCGACCGTTGCATAGTTTCTCATCTTTTCTTGTACTCGTAAGTTATCCACCATACATTGCTTAGCCGCTTGCTGCAACCTCACCACTTATCCGTTCCTTACCAATTAAGCTTTCCTAGTCTTGATACGCATGGTAATGGGATTGCTGAGTCCTCGTGGCTCACAGATTACTACAACAACAGTTGAAGGTACAGGTAATACGATGATCATGACGTGAGGGCGGTGTTTACTTGTTTTGGAGTTCTTCTTCTGCTTCTTCTTCGATCAGGGGATAGGTTCCGGGTCGGCAGCCTCGGTTAGCAGGGTGGATGTCGTTGAGTTTCTGTTTGTGTTTCATCCATAGTCGGATGTTGTTCCCATGTATGATGTTTGATGTATTCTTGTGGCATTTGTATGCCCCTTTGTATGTATGCCCAGCTATTATGTAATGGTACGATTTAATGATATCCACCTTGCAAAAGTGTTTCAGTATGTGGCTCTATCCTTGGTAGAGCCTTCGAGTTCCCCTCGGATAGGCTCGCTTATTGGGCGTGACATGGCTAGGCTACATGGACGACAGGTAGGGCCCAATCTCCCCGGCTGCTCCTCCCTCGTGTGCCGCCCCTCACTCTCATGGTCTCCAGCAGCTGCTTCGCTATGGTTCGTCCAACGCAGTACTCCGGTTGTCGCCGCACAACTATAGTTGATGCCCCACTCAGGCCGAAGGCACCTCGTTCCCCCTCCCCTCCTCCCAAGCCGTGGCCTTGAGGTGCTGTTGAAGGATGAGCTCATCCAACAAGGTGAGGATCTCCTCTGATTTTTTTGCCAAATTTTCATTCTTATCCGCTATACGATGAATTGCTATGAGCTGCTGTTATATGAGGCATTGCTATGAGCTGCTCCTGCTGCTGCTATATGATGCTATGAGCTACAGCTGCTATATGATGAACTGCTATGAGTTGCTACTGCTATATGATGAGTTGCTATGAGGTGCTCCTGCTGCTGCTATATGATGAATTGCTATGAACTGCTCATGTTGTTGCTATATGATGAATTTTTATGAGCTGTTGTTGGTATATGATGAATTGCTAGCTGTTGCTTCTGCTGTATGATGAGTTGCTATGAGCTGCTGCTGCTATATGATGCTTTCAGGTGGCGCTGCTATATGATAATAACCAGCCACTTGGACCATCGAATTTCGATAAATAATGGTTCTTCATTTATATTTAGGCAATGAGTTCTTCATTTAAATTAGGCAATGGGCTCTCTATGGAAGACATTGACCAAAGTAGATTGTGCCAAGTAGATGGTATCTTTGTATTTGCATTTTGAACAAATATTGATGGTATATTTTCCTATCATATTAATTACTGCACTGGGTTCAATTCATGATGTTTGCAAGTCAAATTAATTTTCATATGGGTAGCAAAATGACAAAATTTAATGCAATCTAGACTTTTCACTGATGATACCATAGATAAGCTGAAAAGGCAGGCAATGAAAAGAACTGGTTGGCTTATTATCTGGAGCTTATATTCAAAGGGGCTTATTTTCTTAGGATAACTTGAAATAACTATCCCTCAGAACCCTGGCCCATAGCACTGACATACAAATAACATGTCACGATGATTGCAATGGAGTGACCAACCATAGCACACTGTATAGGCTCACCATTGCCTCTCCTTTTTTTGTGATGTTCCATGAAATTGCCACATACATCTTGTACTAAGAAATCTTGTACTTTTTCATTGTGGCACCCCATCTGCAAGTTGACACGGCTAATTTGAGATATCTCTACATGATAATACATTGCATATCCCTTGCGCATATTTAAACCACCAATTAACAATTGTTTGCATAGCATAAACTAGCCATGACTCTGTGTACTGGACTAGTAGGCACTCTAAGGGAGCCTAAAGTAGTGCACTGGAATTCCTACATGCCACCTACGATTTTGTGTAATGTACTACCTCTGTTCCTAAATATATGTCTTTGTAGATATTCCAGTATGGACCAGATACAGATGTATTTAGATGCATTTTAGAGTGTAGATTCACTCATTTTGCTATGTATGTAGTCTATAAGAAAGACTTATATTTAGGAATGGAGGGAGTATCATGTATGACATCTACATCTCTAATTTAGCGGCTAGTAGTGGAAATCATTGTCCGCATGAAGGGATTATTGGTTGAAAAACCTAGGAAAGCACGATGGCAGGCACACAACAATACCAGAGAGAGATGCACTTACAAGATCATAGCAATGCCTCAGTCCAGGATCTTGGTTGGCCAAGGTGTTAGATCCAGAAGAAACATCGTCCTTTTAGTTCTTGCCAGCTGCATAACATGTAACAATGACATGTTAGTTTATTTGAAGTACATCGGGCAGGTGATGCTAGACGGGTTTAAAGGTGACAAGTACCTAGGCCACGGCGGGTGCTTGGCACCTTGCCAGACGGTGGGAATCAGGTTAGAAACGTCAAGGGTGATGACGTTGCGCTGGCTGTCGGGGTCCTGTAAGGAGATCAAGAACCATGGAGTAGGGTGTTTGTGAAGCGACTCTGGTAGGGTGGACTATAGTGTGGGCGAAGCAGATCTGAGGCCGTGGATGAGGGTGTCAGTGAAGTTTCTCTGATGGTTGGGTTCAGGATGGTGTCGACGATGCGGAACTGCGACCGTGGACAAGGGCGTCAGAAGCTGCTCCGGTAGGTTGGACGAGGGTGCGACGAAGTGGATCTGAGGCCGTGGACTTGGGCGTTGGCAAAGCAGCCCCGGTAGGGTTGAGAATTGTATAGGGAAGCTACTCTGATAGGGTTCAGGATGGTGTCAGTGAAGTGGCTCCGGTAGGGTTGAGGAAGGTGTCGGTGTCGGTGCAACAAACCCTGGGTCTATTGACCAGACTGTGCACAGGCACGGTAACAGGATTGATGCACCAACCCAAACCAGAGTACAAGAGACCAAGATCATCGAAGGACCAACATGCAGATCAAGAGGATCAAGATCAAGCCAGAGAAGTAAGATGCCACCAGGAGAAAAGCCTCCCTTGTAGGGCAAACGAGCTCGACAAGGACGGGGTCACCCCCGGAAGAAGACGTCCAAGACATCCCGGCAGGGCCAGACGGGGCTCACGGAGGCAAAACCACCTCACCCAACCACTCCACCATGACCCACGTCGTCAATCAGTGCGGTGTCAAGCCGCAAAGTGACTAAGTGGCAGTCATTAGCTACATGGCAGCCTCTTTCTATAGGAAATGCCTACAGATGACACCCGTCCTGCGATGTGTCAAGCAAGAAGGTATGAAGCTGGCAAAACAGCCCGGTAGTGCTTGCCGGGCAAGCAACGATGTGACATTGAGCGGTGCATTTAATGCACTCTGTCAGCCTGCAGAGTTAGGTATGATAGCACTGTTTGCTATCTTATCAGTCCATAATGACTGTTTTGCCATTGTGGTGACCCCTTAATCTATAAAAGGAGGCCCATGGCAACCGTAGAAAGGGTTGGAAGATTGGATAACACACACACCCATACGTGTGTAGCCAGTACCCCCCCTGCCGGGCAAGCGTACTCCGCTCCACCATCATTCTTCCACCATCAATCCACCAAAGCAGGAGTAGGGTTTTACGCCTCACGGCGGCCCGAACCTGGGTAAAACTGCCTGTGTGATTGTTGCCGCGATGCCCCACGTTCTTCTGCTCTTCGTGCAACGTGACATCCCCCCTGCCGAACCAGCAAGGGGCCCTTGGTCCCATACGTGGCCGTGGTTTCCCATGACATCTTTGGTGCACCAGGTAGGGGGATCGCTTGCGCGAACCTGAAAGCGTGTGCAGCGTGTCATCTTCATCGCCGTCTTCACCCTCGACGGCGCCATCGACCATGGCTCCCAAGAAGTAATCTGGTGCTTCGGCGCATCCATCCACCTCGCAGGCTCCACCACCCGCGGCCTTTAATGTTGTGGGGAATGCGGAGACACGTGAGGACGTGGACGCTGCTAGGGATGTGGTTGGCGCAGGCGGCACCATCACCACTTCCCTCGCAGCCGACACAGGAGCAGGAACCATCGGAGGAGAACAGCATCAGCAATGCACCGACGGCCATGCTCCATGAGGTATGGGTGAAGGGGTTACTCCACCCGCGCCCCTTCCTCCCGCCGACGGGCACAACCGCAGCAATGGCGCTCTGTCCGGGGCGAATCGCCGCCCTCCGGCCGCCCCCACCATGGGAGCGACCGCAGCGCGTGCGCCTCCCCCGGGAAGGGTCGACCAAGTCGATGCACCCGGCGGAGCTGGTGTCCCTCTAGCGCCTTTGCCGCGCCACCCTGCCATCCAGGTGGCCACCCCACAACAGCGGGGGCACGGTGCTGCCGCCGCTGGCACCATCAGGAGCCAGGCGACGGTGCGATCTACTTCATCATCACCCATGGCAAGTACAGCCACGGAGGCCATGGCATGGGCTTAGTTGCTGTTGAGGTTTCCACCAGCGGTCGAGCAGATGGACGAATGGCGTGCCACCATCCAAAGTCTACTCAGTTTCGCCTAGGCTGGGGGCTCGCAACGAGCTAGCCCACCACGGCCTCCCCAAGCGATGACCACGGCTCATGCTGCTGGCCGTATGGAAGGGGACACCCACATGGTGCAGTCCCCGCCACGACAGCCAGGGCGAGCGCAGCAGAATCAAGAACCTGACGATGTCTCGATGGCCTCTTCTGGCCCTCAAGCACGTCCAGGCCGACGGCAAGCCCCGGAGGATAGGTGGGTGGGAGACGCGCGCGTCGTCGTCGAGCAACGCCGCAACGACCACTGCCGAACCAATGGGTGCGATGGCCCCGACGTCGACGAGCCTGCACTTGGTATTGGCGGGTGCCTAACTTTTTAGGTTGGGTGCCCTGCCTTTACTCGTGAGCTGCGGCAAGTCCGTTGGCCGTCCGTTCGCACGTTCAAGCCAGAAATACCCGAGAAGTATGATGGGAGGCTCAACCCGACAGAGTTTCTGAGCATCTACACCATCGCTGTTCAGGCTGCCGGGGGAAAAGATGAGAAGGTGTTTGCCAACTACTTCCCTTTGGCTCTCAAGTCCAATGTGAGGTCTTGGTTGATGCACCTGCCGGAGAACTCCATCTTGTCATGGGTTGACCTGTGCCATGAATTCATTGGCGCCTTCACTGGCGGCCATCAAGGGCCAGGTCGACCTAGCGATTTGCAGCTTCTCCAACAGAAGGAAGGATATACCCACCGTAAGTATTTACAGAGATTCAGCAAGGTCCATAGGAACATCCCAAATATCCATCCAATAGCTATGATAGCTGGCTTCCAGTCCAATGTGCGCAACCGCCAGATCCGTTCCAAGATGAACGTGCGGTTTCCCAAGACTATGAAGGAGCCCTACACCTTGGTAGATAATGTGCTCAAATGGAGGAGGGAAGGAAGTTGCCCGGAGAGGAAGATTGCACCAATGTCGATTCAGAGGATGATGATGAATCAACCAGACAGAAGAAGAGCAAGAAGCGCAGTAAAAAGCGGAAGGATAAGACAGTGACGACTGTTAAAGGATCGGGTACACCTAGTACCGACAAGAAGGCCAAGGCTGAGGTCCCCGGCAAGGAAGCTATCGTGTGTGCTGACTGCCGGGAGACCGTGGCTGCCGAGAAGGATCGGAAGGGTGATGGGCCATATTGCAAGATTCATCGGACAAAAGTCCATGACCTTCAAGAGTGTTATCAGGTTGAACAGCTTGTTAAGGGACAGAGAGCAGAATATGAGAAGCGCGACAAGGAAAAGGGTCAGAATGTTGCTGGCGGTAAGGGCCGTGGCGGTGAAGTAAATCACCTCGGCAAACCCTTCCGAAACCAAGGAAAGCCCGCCAGAGGTCGAGAGAAGGAAACCTGTGATGATGAGAGCAGTGTAGGGGATGAAGAGGAAACCAGTGAGCAGGAGTTTCGGGAGGCCACTGACGCCCTGTATATTGACGGAGGTGCATCCTGGCACACCTCTCACCGCCAACTCAAATGGTGGACACGAGAAGTCAATGCCGTAGAACCAGTGCCAGAGGCCCGGAAGCCGCTCAAATGGTCACGCACGCCCATCATCTTTGATGAACAGGATCATCCTAACCGTACCACTGCGGTAGGGTGTTTGCCATTGTTGGTCTCTCCAACAATTCGCAACCTCAAGGTCGCAAAAATGTTGGTGGTCGGCGCGGCCGGGTTGAATCTGATTTCCCCGGCAGTCATTAGCAAACTTCAGATAGCAGAAGATGAGTTGAAGGCCACCGGCACGTTTCAAGGAATTAATCCTGGCAGGAGTCATCCTAAGGGAAAGATCACGCTGTCGGTGACGTTCGGGGGAGAGCTTCACTACCGGACTGAGAATATTGTGTTTGATGTGGTCGACCTCCCCCTGCCGTACAATGGGATTCTTGGACGCCCAGCCCTGGCTAAATTCATGGCAGCATCCCAGTATGCCTACAACACCTTGAAGATGCCTGGGCCAATAGGGGTCATTACCATCCCATCAGACGAGAAGGATGAAATCATTTGCGTGGACAAGATGTACCGGGACGCAGTCGGGGCAGAGGAAGCAACAGCAGCAGTTCCCGCCAAGGAGGACAGAGGAAAGAGGAAGGATAGCAAGGACGCTAGCTAGGAATCCGGGAAGTGTACCTCTTCGGAGTGCGCTGCACCTGTTGATGACTTGCCGGAGAGTTCCAACAGTAAGAGATCCAAGGTCACTGCACCCCAAGTGAAAAAGGTCCCGGCAGGGCTGGCTGGCGTTGATGGTACTTTCACTATCAGTGCCACCCTCGATGACAAATAAGAAAGCGCGCTTGTTGCCTTCCTGTGGGCGAATATCGATGTGATTGCCTAGCAACCATCTAATTTCCCCGGTGTTCCCAGGGAGGTAATCGAGCACCACCTTGATGTCTACCCACATGCCCGACCTGTCAAGCAGAAAGTCCGGAAGCAGGCCTTGGAGAGGCAGCAGTTCATTACGGATGAGATCAAGAAGCTTGAAGCAGCTCGATTGGTCAGAGGAGTGCTACATCCCACATGGTTGGCAAATCCAGTGGTAGTCTGGAAGGCTAACGGGAAGTGGAGGCTTTCCATAGATTTCACAGATCTCAACAAAGCTTGCCCGAAGGACCCGTTTCCCTTGCCGCGCATCAATCATATTGCGGATTCCACTTCAGGCTGCGATTTGCTCTCCTTTCTGGATGCATATTCTGGGTATCAGCAAATCTTCATGTCCAAGGAAGACGAAGAGAAGACATCATTCATCACTCCATGTGGTACGTACTGTTTTATCTGCATGCCATTTGGATTGAAGAGTGTCGGTCCACTTTTGCAAGGGCAGTCCAGATTGGTTTTGAGCCACAGCTACACAGAAACATTGAAGCTTATATGGATGATATTGTGGTCAAGACCGAGGATAGAGCCACCTTTATTCAGGATTTGGAGGAGACATTTGCTAATCTGTGCAAGATCAACTTGAAGCTCAACCCGAAGAAGTGTGTGTTTGGCGTTCCCTCTGGCAAGTTGCTTGGGTGCTTTGTGTCCCATCGGGGGATCGAAGCCAACCCTAACAAGATTAGAGATATTGAGCAGATCCAAGCACCAAGGACAGTCAAGGATCTGAGGCGTCTGATAGGGTGTGTTGCCGCACTAAGCAGATTCATCTCCAAGTCTGTCGAGCGCGCCCTGCCATTCTTCAAAATTTTGAAGAAGGCAGGGCCCATGAAGTGGACTCCAGATGCAGATGCAGCTTTGCAAGAGTTGAAAACCGACTTGTCCTCTATGCGTACCTTGGTTGCCCCCAATCCGCAAGAGCCGTTGCTGCTGTACTTAGCGGCAACCAACCAAGTGGTTAGCGCAGCCTTGGTGGCATAGCGGGAAGTGGACGAAGCAGAGAGTGAGCCAGGACCGGCAGAGCCAGAGAGGGATCAGGGCCGAAATGAGCACGGCAGCGAGAGCAACCCCAAGGACATGGCAAGGAGGAAACTGGTGCAGCGCCCAGTGTACCTCGTCAGCTCCTTACTGCAGGGGGCTAGATCGAGGTACTCTGGCGTGCAAAAAGTTGATCTTTGGTCTCATCATGGCCTTGAGGAAATAGCGCCACTACTTCCAAGCCCACGAGATTACGGTTGTCACTCATTTCCCGTTGCAAAGGATACTCCGAAACCCTGAGGCTACTGGCAGAATAGTGGAGTGGGCTTTGGAGTTATCCAGTTTTGGTTTGAAGTTTGACAGCACGTCAACTATCCAGAGCTGGGCATTTGCAAAGTTCATTGCAGAATGGACGCCAACCCCTGATGAGGAAGTACCAGAGACCATCATCCCCGGGAAGGAATCACCCCAAGAATAGATTATGTATTTTGATGGTGCCTTTTCCCTACAAGGTACGGGAGCTGGCGTGCTTCTTGTCGCCCACTCCGGGGAGCACTTGAAGTATGTCATGCAGATGCATTTTGCCCGGGAAGAGGCAACCAACAATACAGCAGAGCATGAAGGGCTCCTTGCCGGGCTCAGGACTGCCGCAGAATTGGGAATTAAGAAACTGATCATTCGAGGAGATTCATAGCTCATGGTGAGACAAGTCAACAAGGATTATCAAAGCCCATTGATGGAGGCATACGTTGAGGAAGTGAGAAGATTGGAGGAACGCTTTGACGGATTGCAAACAGAACACGTACCCCATGCGGAAAACAGCAAAGCTGATCATCTGTCAAAGTGTGCTGCGCAGAATCTTCCTATGGAACCAGGGACTTTTGTTCTCCATCTTACTCAACCCTCCGTATCCCCAGCAACAATGGCCCAGAAAAGGAGAAAGTTGGACTCTGGTAAGCCTCTCCCAGTAGAGTCGTCCGCTCCTGGCAGAGACCCTGCCGGAAACAACTCCTCACCATCTGCCGGACCGCACCCTCCAGTCGGGCCCATGGTCCACGCGAACGAGGAATGTGCCCCCGCAGTAGAGGAGGTGCTGCTAGTCCTCGTTGCCGAGCCCCAGGATCCAACTTGGGCAAGGCACATAGTCCACTTTCTCCAAACTAGAGAGCTTCCCGGCGACCAATATGAAGCCGAAGAGTAGCCCGGAAAGCCAGTATGTACAAGTTTATCGATGACACTCTGTACAGAAGGAGGCCCAATGGTGTGAAATTCAAGTGCATCTGCCGGGAAGAAGGAAAGGAACTGCTGGCTGAAATACACAAAGGCATGTGTGGCTCCCACATTGGATCAAGGGCATTAGTTGGGAAAGCATTCCGGCAAGGATTCTATTGGCCCACAGCCCTCCAAGATGTGGTTGAGCTAGTCAGCAAATGTGAAGCCTGCCAGTTCCATTCCAAGAATATCCACCTGCCTGCCCAAGCTCTTCAGACAATCCCTTTATCATGGCCATTTTCGGTCTGGGGGCTCGATATCCTCGGCCCCTTTCCCCGAGCAATCGGGTGCTTTGAATTCTTGTTCGTTGCTATCGACAAGTTTACAAAGTGGCAGGAAGTGACTGCCGTGAGAAAGGTGACCGCTCAGTCAGCTATCAAGTTCTTGGAAGAATTGGTGAGCCGCTTTGGAGTCCCGGCAAGGATCATTACCGACAACGGCACCCAGTTCATGAGCCGCGCCTTCATGCAATATGTTCATGCCCTCGGATGCAAGATCTCATTTGCCTTTGTTGCACATCCCAGGAGCAATGGGCAAACTGAGAGGGCGAACGCTGAAGTGCTGCGAGGACTCAAGACAAGAACCTTGGATACGCTGCAGAAGCACGGCGGGCGGTGGCTCGATGAGCTGCCGATAGTTCTCTGGTCCATCAGAATGATACCAAATCGAGCTACCGGACAGACTACCTTCTCCCTAGTCTATGGGGCAGAAGCAGTTATCCCCACGGAACTCATTTACGGGTCGCCTCGAGTGCTTGCCTACGATGAAGTAGCGCAAGATCAGCACCGGCATGACGATGTTGTGCTACTCGAGGAGAACCGTCTCCGGGCTGCTACGCATGATGCACGCTATCAGCCAGCCCTGCGTCGCTATCATAGCCGTAGGGTTCATGTCCGGTGTTTTGAGGAAGGCGACCTTGTCCTTAGGCGCGTTTAGTCCGCCAAGGGTACAAACAAGTTGACACCGAAGTGGGAAGGCCCTTACCGGGTAGTACGAGTCACCAGACCTGGCGCAGTCCGTCTAGAGACCGGAGATGCCATTAAATTGCAAAATTCATGGAATATTGAGCATCTCCGCAAGTTCTACCCGTAAGGCACGGTTGTCGGGCCCTACCCGGCAACCACCCTTTTGTACAGGCCTTGCCTCAGTTGCATGTAACCCCTTGTACAAAGCCAGGGCGATGACCCTGAGCAAGAGAGAAATAAATGAAGCGCTGGGGGGGCCCCAACCAAGTTTCATGCATGCATAAGCATTCCAAGAGCACTGCATAAGCATTTCATGAGCATTTGCATATATAGATAGGATCGCATCCTGCATCATTCCCATCTGCATGAAGCTGCAGGTTCCTGCCGAGAACTTGGCCTCTACAAGGACTTGGGAAGATGAACCAGTGCTGCGATCCCCGACAAGCCCAACAGATAAGTTCTATCTCTTGTCCATTAGTGTTCTGTAAGCTAGGGCTTGTGCATACGAAAACCTCGCCATTCTTTTTAAACTTAGGTGCTCCTATCCCTGGCTTGAACGCTGCTTCAAACCAAGATGGTCGTAGTGGCCTTTGGTAAAAGGAAGTTGGCGGGGGGCTGGTCCCTTCATTCTTTGCCCAGTAGTCTCGTTCTCCGGCAAACAAGAGGGTACCGGCAGGGTATCCTGCCGGGAAAAACTCATTTATATACACTAAGGAGGCATCCCACCTCTGCATGGACATATACATGCACGAGTTCCCGGCAAGGTTCATATTTTTCATTAATATGCTGATATACAAGTGCAAGCATTACAGAACACAAACATGGACTTGAGAGATTACATTATTTAAATTAAAATTTGGCAAATGCCTACAGATTTAAGATCGAAAAAAGATAAGTGCTCCGTAATGCCCTTTCTTGTCCCTCTCTTCTAGGCATGGCGGTTGAAGGCGAGGAGGGAAAAAGGAGTGCCTGGGTAGAAACCTAGCCTGTTCCTGTCGAGCTCCAGGAGAGGCAGCCTGACGGGGGCGGGGGAGCACCAGGGAACGCGTCGATGGAGAGAATGGCGGAGGTGGCCCGTCAATCGCCGCCACCAGAGCCAGCAGGACGCGGCAGGGCTAACGGAGCTGCAGCCCAAGAAGAAGCCTACCGGTGTCGAGCTGAAAGGCTGCTGGAGGAAGCCGGGAGGCACCATCTCCACCCCTGCATCCAACCCCTTGGCAAATCGCATTGCCGGGAAAGGAGATGCAGATGCAGATGATGGTGCTGCCGCCTGATGAAGATGGTGTGGGCGGCAGTCAGCCGGAGTCAGAGTCTTCGCCCTCCCGCCCGCTGCCGTCGTCATCGCCGTCACTGTCCTCCTCGTCGCTTTCGCTTGAGGAGGAGCTTTCGTCATCGGTTGAGCTCTCCGCACAGCACCCTAAGCAACCTCCTAAGCGCCCAAAGCTCTTGACAGAGAGCAGGCCGCTCTCCATTAATTTGAACTAGAGAACATGCCCCTCCGAGAAGCTGTGGGCTCGAGCAAAGGTCTTCCAACCACGATGGAGGTACATCACATGAGGAGCAGGGAAGTTGACATCAACCCACATGCCGCCATTCCCACAGCACCTCATATGCAACCTCAGAGCGCGTGGTTGTTCAAGCTCCATCTCCCACGCGAATGGAGTAGGAAGGCGAAGGTGGCCACACGGAGGTTTGTACAGCCTGAAGATGAATTCTCGAGGTCGATCCCCGACATGGCCTTCCATTATAGGAAGAGCCACTGGCGGGGGGCAGCCAAGGCACTGCCCAGCCCTCCTCTTCGTCAAGCACCGCGGCGACCTCGGCCTCGCCCTCTCCCTCCTCCTCTCACGGTGGGCTCCGCCACCATAGGGTCCGGGGGAGGAGGGATGCGCTATCGAGTAGAAGCCCTCGTCGCCGCTGCTGGGACACCACCACGCCCTCATCCCCTCACCATTACTAGAAGGGAAAGGTTGCAGAGGGGAAGAAGAAGAAGCATGTGTGAAGAAGCACTGCCCTTGCCCCCTCTTATAGGAGGATGAGGCAGGGAGCTGGCTTCTCACGCAGGAAATGGCCGCCACGCTCCTCCAATGCAGCCTCCCTGCGCCTTCTGTGACTCTAAGAGTCAAGGCCGACCCTGTGCTCCACCATCGACGCCCGGTTTTCGACCATGGCACTTGTCCCCGCGCTCCCCGCATCCACCACCCACCATGCCCATGGCATGCAGAACATGTGGCAGGTACGTGCGAAATAGGAGGCAATGGGATGGCAGTTTCTGCCCCGTGATTGTGGGGCGTGGGGAATTCGCGGGCCACGATTAAAGTTTTTCCACAGCATTGCGCACGACGCGTGGAGAAACCAGAAACTGACCCAGACTCAAGATTAATGAAGAAGCAAAGAAGACCTCAAGAGCCTAGCCTCTTCAACACCCCTGCCTGTGCACTTATTAGGGCCTACCCCGACGATGCTCGGCAGCGCGATCGGGGTAGGCCCGGGGGCTTCTGTCGGTGCAACAAACCCTGGGTCTATTGCCCAGAATGTGCACAGGCACGGGAACATGATCGATGCACCAACCCAAACCAGAGTACAAGAGACCAAGATCATCGAAGGACCAACGTGCAGATCAAGAGGATCAAGATCAAGCCAGAGAAGTAAGATGCCACCAGCAGAAAAGCCTCCCTTGCCCGGCAAACGATCTCGACAAGGACGGGGTCACCCCCGGAAGAAGACATCCAAGACATCCCGGCAGGGCCTGCCGGGGCTCACGCAGGCAAAACCACCTCACCCAACCACTCCGCCACTACCCACGTCGTCAATCAGTGCGGTGTCAAACCGCAAAGTGACTAAGTGGTAGCCATTTGCCACATGGCGGCCTCTTTCTACAGGAAATGCCTACAGATGACACCCGTCCTGCGACGTGTCAAGCAAGCAGGTACTAAGCAGGGTAGTGGGTAGTCCCTTTACACAAGAAACAAGTAATCTGCCTAGTTGGGCATTCTTCAGCTGGGTGACTTTCTTCACAATGAGGGCATTCATCCTTGTGTTCTTTATGGTTGTGTCGTATTTCTCCACAGAGCTTGCATGCACAAGGTTTCTTCATATCATTTCCATAAGGCTTCAAACTCGGGGACACAAGACGAGACTTTAGCAGAGCCAACTTAAATTCTTCGCAAGTGGTTACTCTTTTCCATCCATTGATGGTTTGGTACATCCTCCACCAAGTAGCAGCACCTCTTTCAAAGCACTGAAGAGCGTGCTGGGCCGTTTCCTTTTCGGCTATAGTGTTATTCTTCATGTCATCCTCCATGTTCTGTATCCATCGGTCTGTCTCCCATTGACTTATCGGTCCAGAAAATATGAGTTCATCTCCATTCATCCTCTATTGTTTCCAAGGGTTTTGGGGTGAGAAGGGAGATAGGGAGGGATACACGCAATACAAACAATAGTTTTTGAAAAGACAGATTTTATTTGTGGTTGTCGGAAAAAAAAACATCAAACAAATGATAGCTCACAATCGTCGCATCTAACGTTGGTGTATAACAGGGGTTTGTTCATCTAAAGGTCAATAAATCTTCAAAGTCGCCAAACTCTTCAAGTCTTGTTCATGTCTCCGATGGCTTCTTCCGATCGTGCTTGTCCTTCTCAAGTTCTTTTGCCAGATCATCTCTGTTGACGCAAAGTCTCTCGTGACGTCCTTTGATATTTCTGGAGTTGCGTTCAAAACTTCTGGGTTACAACATCCTTGGCATGAACCATGGTCCTACTGTCCTTCAGTTCCTAATGAATCTCTGGTATCTCGAGGTTTTGCTCCTCCAGCTTGGCTACTTTCAGCTTCTGGGTCCTGAATTCTTTACGAAATACTTCCTGGTCAAATACGGCTTCCTGAAGGTCCACCCTAAACTTCTTGATGTAACACTCCAGATCCTGGTGATACACCAGCCAAGGTTAAAACTTCATATATTGCTGATAGGTGCTCCATTAGCCCTTTTGTCATCCAATCCTTCCGAAGAAATGGGTGCTTAACTCAGCATTGTGACAATAGCATAAGCTGGCAATAACATCATGGATAGCCGTGTTTCTGCCCTTGTCATTGCCATGAGCTATCATTCCATAGTTGATATCTCCTGCCTTAGGGTTTTCTTGAATAAAACTTTAAGTTTTAACGCTCCATGTTCCGGTCTTTCTACGACACACCTTGATCTCAGGTATTGGCAGCTTCAATAGTCTGACAAGTTCCGTAAGGGTAGCCTTCCTAGGTCATACCAATCTGGAAATTCTTCAGAGCCTTCAAATTCTCCTAGTCTTCGGAGTCTTCAACCGTTGTAGTTTAACTTATTATAATGCACGGTAAAATCCTCTTTATTCCGAAGTGGTCCTGGTTGTCCGATATCTTGTACTTCTTGGAGTGGTCTCATCAGTTCAATCCTCGCGTGGTCAAAAGGGGAGAGGGTATTGTCCAACTAAAAGGGAATATTTGATAAAGCTTAGAAAAGGAAGAGAGGTAAAAGATATTTTTGAAAATAAAGTTTTAGAGAAAATCTTTCCTATGGGCTTAACAATTTCTAGGGGTCACGTCCTACAGTCAACATGTGCTCTGATACCATCTTGTAGCGACCCGACCCGAATGGATCAAGTCGCTGTGCTTAAGTGTCATCCCTGGATCAGTATGCTGACACACACAGTACTCGAGGATTTATAACAGAGGTAAATCACATGTATAAAGTAACGTAAATACTATTACCTCAATCCATATAGCGGTAGTAACAACAAAGTTGTGGAGTTCCCAACAACACCAACGGCAAAGTTGAGTGTAGACATCGTAACCCTAATCGTTTCACTTACTCGTCGTAAGAATCCTGCAACATGAGACGTTGCAGCCATGTAGGTCAGTACATTGAATGTACTGGCAAATTCACACCATAGAGCAATCATGAATAGTAGCTATCACTACATGCATATTTGGCTGGTGGAGCCTCTAAGTTTAATTTTGCATAAAGCCAATTTTTCCCTACAACAAAGGAATAGATTTTATTTAACTACCAAGTATATGCCATTATTGATAAGGTTCCTCCAACTCGATCCCAAAGTAATAATTATAACCCAACAAATTCATTAAGTAAAGTGATGAGATCAACATAATAATTCAAGTACCAGATACTCAAAGACGTCCATAACCGGGGACACGGCTAATCATGATTAGTTTGTACACTCTGCAGAGGTTTGTGCACTTTACCCCACAAGACTCGATCTCCTCCGTTGGATTTCTCGCACTACATGGTGTTTGAGAAACGGATGATCGAGACACAGTCTTTCCAAAGCATTAACTCTTTACTCTGGGTAGACAGTACCACCTACTTCCCCTACATCTACTAGCCTACCACTGAAAGAGGTCACACAACATACTCAACTATGCAAGAGCCCATAATGGCTTGTGGCTGCACACGGAAGTTTATAGCATGAATAATCTTATGATCCCTTTGAGCCTGGGTGGCATTCCATAGGGTGATCACACGGGTACTCTGGGATCCCCTTGGGCAAGCACTGGGTTCTCTAGGTACCCGGACAAACCACTGGGTGCTCCAGGGTGCCCCAACCATTCCACCCAGATGTGTATTAAAGTAGCCACCTTAAGTTTCCCTTAGTTAAATATAACTCTCGCATCTTTCATTAATCTCACATACCAATCCACGTCTACGAGCATAGCAAGCAATATGAGCAGGGTTGATAAAAGACAATAGGATCCTACCTCAACAACTACTTCCCATCTACGCATGTTACCAATCCTACTCATGCAATGTTTGAGGGTAAAACTAATGCATAAAAACTGGGTATGAAAAGTACGATCAAAGTGTGAACTTGCCTTGTACTGTTGATGAAGATGATTCACACTCATAACTCCTGATAGTTCTACTCGTCACACTCTGGTCAATCTATCGTAAGCAAGCAATAGTAACCACACATAAGCAATCATGCAAAAGAATCGAAGAAAGGATCTCAGAAAACTTTGAAAACAAGTAATTAACTCTTGCAACAGAAAACAATTTCTAACAGTACCAAAATTAGGTGGATTTTGTCTTATCAGAAATTTTAGGTCAAGAGCTTCGATTTGCAAAAAGAATCAACCAAATCAGAGTTACGAAACTCAAGTTATGATCAAAAGAAGTTTGAATATGAATCTGAACAAATTTCCAAATTTGAAAATTTCAAAAAGTTAATGTGACAGGTTCACTGGATAGGTGAAAACAAGACGAAACTATAGACGATGGTTTCATCTAATTTGGATGAACGAGTAAAAAGTTATGGCTATTTGAAAAATCAGAGCCAAGCTGTTTTACGGAAGAAAAATAACTACGGCTAAAAGAATTCTAAGTCTAATGTATAAAATACAGAGACTAATTGATAATCTAATTATTCTACCGTACTAGTCTAGAAATAATAAACTACGGAAGTATATAGAAAAAACAAAGAAAGATACCTTTATAAGGTAGAGAAAAGACGACTTCGGAGAGAGGAGATAACTTCCAAAAGTCCCGCTGGAGAGGAGAAAAATATTTTTCTTTAATGAATCTAGTCAAATCAAAATATTGATTTAACCTGAATCGGATGATTTTTGGAGGCTCTATTGGTCTATATTTATAGATGGAAAAGAGGTTTTGGGATCAAAAGCTAGGCAATGTGGGACTAAACGTAGACGTAAAAAAATAGAAAAGAGAAAAACGCACGGGCTAAAGTGTTCGGCCGGCCGGCGCACGCGCCCTGCAGTTTTTTTTTAATTTTTTTTAAGAAAAGGAAATATTTCTGAAAATAATATTTTTTCCATGCATAACCGAAAAATAAATAAAAACAGTTACGGGCCGTCTGCTGACTATGTTGCGCACGTGGGCGACGAATAGTTATAGGCCGCACACGCAGTTTTTTAATAGAAACAGAAAAGGAAAAACTGAATAACGGAAATAAAACTAAAATTTTATATAGGCATATTGTATATCAAAATTTTCAAAAAAAAGATTTTCTACAACATGAACATTTTTCTAGCGTCAAATAAAATCCACATAAGTTAAAATAAATCAAAAAGTGCTACTGGCTCATTTAAAAACCAAATAAAATATTTTAAAATACCCAAATGATTTCAAACTCATTTTTCTCCACTTTTCTACTGTAGGGAATCATTTTACCCCCTTTTCCATATATTTTATTTTTGGAGAAAAATAATTTGAATAAAACCCAAATAACTCCAAATTGAAAATAATTTCAAAGGGACTTTAAATTTGATTCTTTTAAACTTCCAACTCATATTTCATATGATTTGAAGAAGTCATTTTATCTTATCTCATGAAAATCCTTGAGTTGCTTAAAGTTTCTGAATTTGAAATAGTTCCAAATGGAATTCAAATCTTTTCAAAATCCTTTTCATTTATTTAAATGGAAGAAGTCATGTCATCTTCTCTCTAGGGTTTTATGATGAAATGAATTTGAATTCATGGAGATCATAAATGAAAAATGAAAGTTTGGGAAAGTCCTTTTATTCCCTCTCATTTAACTTTCATAAAGCTTCGAATTTCACTCAATTTCACTCAAGCAACCACACCACAATCAAACAAACAATCAAAGCTATTTATTTAATATAACATTCCAAAATTTAGAATTTTGGGATGTTACAAAGTATAACTATGTCTCGCACACATATCCGTAAGGTTAACTTGAGTCCCAGAACCATATAATACATACAATGGGATTCCAGCAGAGCACCTTTTGTTTTGAGATTTCTCTCACTCTCACTCTCTCTCTCTCTCTCACACACACACACACGCACATGTTGTTTCTCTCTTCATTTTTTCATGCACTTGCATGCACACCGCTTGTTTATCTCCGTGATGCTTTAAGTATGCCTCGCACACATGCTATCTACCTATTGATGACCCACAAGTATAGGGGATCTATCGTAGTCCTTTCGATAAGTAAGAGTGTCGAACCCAACGAGGAGCAGAAGGAAATGACAAGCAGTTTTCGGTAAGGTGTTCTCTGCAAGCACTAAAATTATCGATAACAAATAGTTTTTTGATAAGGTAATTCGTAACGGGTAACAAGTAACAAAAGTAAACAAGGTGCAGCAAGGTGGCCCAATCCTTTTTGTAGCAAAGGACAAGCCTAGACAAACTCTTATATAAAGGAAAGCGCTCCCGAGGACACATGGGAATTATCGTCAAGCTAGTTTTCATCATGCTCATATGATTCGCGTTCGTTACTTTGATAATTTGATATGTGGGTGGACCAGTGCTTGGGTACTGCCCTTCCTTGGACAAGCATCCCACTTATGATTAACCCCCCTCGCAAGCATCCCCCCCCCCCCCCCCCCCCCCCCCCCCCCCCCCCCCCCCCCCCCCCCCCCCCCCCCCCCCCCCCCCCCCCCCCCCCCCCCCCCCCCCCCCCCCCCCCCCCCCCCCCCCCCCCCCCCCCCCCCCCCCCCCCCCCCCCCCCCCCCCCCCCCCCCCCCCCCCCCCCCCCCCCCCCCCCCCCCCCCCCCCCCCCCCCCCCCCCCCCCCCCCCCCCCCCCCCCCCCCCCCCCCCCCCCCCCCCCCCCCCCCCCCCCCCCCCCCCCCCCCCCCCCCCCCCCCCCCCCCCCCCCCCCCCCCCCCCCCCCCCCCCCCCCCCCCCCCCCCCCCCCCCCCCCCCCCCCCCCCCCCCCCCCCCCCCCCCCCCCCCCCCCCCCCCCCCCCCCCCCCCCCCCCCCCCCCCCCCCCCCCCCCCCCCCCCCCCCCCCCCCCCCCCCCCCCCCCCCCCCCCCCCCCCCCCCCCCCCCCCCCCCCCCCCCCCCCCCCCCCCCCCCCCCCCCCCCCCCCCCCCCCCCCCCCCCTCACAAATCATATTCATGTTCATAATCAGAGGGGTATTAATGTGCATAAAGAATCTGAACATATAATCTTCCACCGAATAAACCAACTAGCATCAACTACAAGGAGTAATCAACACTACTAGCAACCCACAGGTACCAATCTGAGGTTTTGAAACAAAGATCGGATACAAGAGATGAACTAGGGTTTGAGAGGAGATGGTGCTGGTGAAGATGTTGATGGAGATTGACCCCCTCCCGATGAGAGGATTAATGGTGATGACTTCCCCCTCCCGGAGGGATGTTTCCCCGGCAGAACAGCTCCGCCGGAGCCCTAGATTGGTTTCGCTAGGTTCCGCCTTGAGACGGCGGCGCTTCGTCCCGAAAGCTTCTTTCTTATTTTTTCCAGGGCAAAAGACACCTATATCAGAAGATGGGCATCGGGGGGCTTCCAGGTGGCCCATGAGGCAGGGGGGCGTGCCCAGGGGGGTAGGGCGCACCCTCCACCCTCGTGGACAGTGGGTGGCCCCCCTCTGGTGCTTTCTTCGCCCAGGGGGGGGGGGGGGGGGGGGGGGGGGGGGGGGGGGGGGGGGGGGGGGGGGGGGGGGGGGGGGGGGGGGGGGGGGGGGGGGGGGGGGGGGGGGGGGGGGGGGGGGGGGGGGGGGGGGGGGGGGGGGGGGGGGGGGGGGGGGGGGGGGGGGGGGGGGGGGGGGGGGGGGGGGGGGGGGGGGGGGGGGGGGGGGGGGGGGGGGGGGGGGGGGGGGGGGGGGGGGGGGGGGGGGGGGGGGGGGGGGGGGGGGGGGGGGGGGGGGGGGGGGGGGGGGGGGGGGGGGGGGGGGGGGGGGGGGGGGGGGGGGGGGGGGGGGGGGGGGGGGGGGGGGGGGGGGGGGGGGGGGGGGGGGGGGGGGGGGGGGGGGGGGGGGGGGGGGGGGGGGGGGGGGGGGGGGGGGGGGGGGGGGGGGGGGGGGGGGGGGGGGGGGGGGGGGGGGGGGGGGGGGGGGGGGGGGGGGGGGGGGGGGGGGGGGGGGGGGGGGGGGGGGGGGGGGGGGGGGGGGGGGGGGGGGGGGGGGGGGGGGGGGGGGGGGGGGGGGGGCTCCCCACCCCCCAACAATGACAGCAGAAGAGTGACACCTCGATCTTGATCTTAATCTATCCATTGGCTTCTCTCTCAAACACACACACACACACACACACTCGCTCATTGTGTCTCTGTGCCTCGCTCACACACACTCGATACGTCTTTCTCTCTATAGCCCCCCTCGATATGTAGATTTCTCTCGCGCACACAGCTGTAGTGACGATGACGCTAAACCCTGTGTGCCTTGTTTTTACCGGCCTCATGTGATAGTTTTCGTCCTTACTACTAGTGAATTTGAGATCATTCGGGGCAGATATAAAATATATCACATCAAACCAATTATCACAGTAACTATTGAAAAAGAAATATATCTCTTGCATCATCCACAACGAACATCTGGTGGACGGGTTAGCGTCGGATGCTCGTAACGCGGTGACCTGAGTTTGAATTTTGTCTCAAACTTTAGATTTTTACATTTTTTAATATATACTTTTTTCGCTATTGTACTGACAGTGGAACCCATAGAGTACTTAGAATGCAAATTAAGGATGGATTTGTTTCTTTTTAACTTTCTGTACGAATCTGTAGCCACCCTGCAAGTCATGTACACTGTAGATGCAATTAACTTTTTTATCTTTGGGAATCATACACGCAATTAACTCAAATGGATTGGATGTGACTCCATTATTTCCAGTATAAGAGCATCTCCAACGGCTACCAGCAAATTTCCTCCCGCTTTTGTCTGCGGAGGACGACATCCAACGCCAGCGGCATACACACTACGGGAAACAAAGAACTTGCCATCAGTTAGATCGTTCCGTCTTCTAGCGGATGGCAAAGAAGACCTTTGCCGTCTGCTACTAAAAAAACCAATGGCAAAGAGCTGGCTGACGGCAAAGACCTTCTTTGCCATCAGCCAATTCTTTGCCATCCGCTGGCGGACGGCAAAGATTCTTTGCCATCAGCTAGCGAACGACAAAGAGGTGAGTGGGGTCCAGTAGAGGCCCAAAACCTAACGGCCCACCAGCCCCGCCTCTTTTCCGTCCGCCAGCGGATGACAAGATTCTTTGTCGTCCGCTGGCGGACGACAAACCAGGCACTACCTAACGGCACCCCCCACCCCACCTCCCACTCTCGCCCTCTCACTCCACCTCGCCCCCACCCCAACCGATGCCGCCCC